>LJIJ01001813.1:0-35975 GCA_001718145.1 Orchesella cincta
GCGCTCAAAAAATATTTGTAGAACTCTGTGTAGCTCAAAACATTCCCTAAACTTAGCACGCATTGTTCTAGTATTTTGGGAAATTAGTTTAGGAGCCAATATTTGAAAGGATTTTGTATGGATTGCATCTACAAAGAGAATAATAAAGCTGAAAACGTTCAGACTTGTCATTATTGCGTGGAATGCGCACAACAGATGCAATACACTTGTCACAATTTTTGCGGGTAAACGTGGGCATTGTAATGCTCTCAGAAATACTTGAAACGGGTCGTAGTCTCGAATAAGTGGTAGAGTCATAAAAGAAATCGGAATACATACAAACGACATTGAAAACTCGTACACTAATAACTCCAGCAAAAGCGTTTTTAAAACTTTAAAACTCTTGAGGTTTTTAGGTGTTATTGGGATACGTGGCAATACTGTAACTAACCGAAATCTTTGGGTGATCATGTAATTAAAGACTTTTTGGTGTGACTCCAACATTCTGTATCCTGCTAAACCAATTATTGCTATTCCTAATATAAAAGTGTACACGCCCAACTGCTCACAATCTCTCGTTGAGTCAAACGTTTTAAGCAAGACAATAATACTGCAGACACATCCAAGAAGATTCTAAACAAATAATGTTTTTGACATCTGGCCAACTTAGCTAGACACTTTAGAAGTCTCAAATGGATTTGTTGTTGCAAAAAACGAGTCGGAGCACATTGGTTTGGATATAATGGTTATTGGTGTGTATAACACTTTTTGTAGAAAAAGTTGCACATTAAGAGTCCCACGCGACAAAGCCATTTTGAAAGATACATTAAACTATCATGTTGTGCTCATGCAAAATCACTAAATGCATTTGGGTACAATTACAATATATGTATATATTTTAAATACATAAAAATATTACTTACAAAATCGCTAATACATACTTTCCTCTCTTGATGTTAAAAATTTGGCTATGCAGAAATGCGACAGCTACATTCGCTACATGTATAGGTAGGAGAGAAAACGTTTTAGGTTTTACTTATAGTTTGTGTTTTATAATAATTTTACGAGTAAGGTCGTGCTGCCTGCCTGCTACTTCACGTGTGGTATTAATATAAGTACGTAGTACACGGAAAATCTTGTAATTGTATTATGTTGTCAACCTTGACAGTAATCCCTTGGTTACAAGAGTTACCCTGAACCACTGCACTTAAAAAATATTTTTGCATTTACCTCGAATATTTAGGTCAAGTTGCCAAGAAAAATATCTATAATTTGTAGGCAATTATAATACTTAGGCTAATATCATTTTAATGGTGAAAACAAAAGGAGAATTGAATAGGATATATGGCAATATGCTTTCACATTATCAGGGTTGGAAAAAAGTATAGAAAATATTTTCTCCATTTTCCCACGCTAATAATATTAAATACATGGATGTTTTGAGATGTATGGAAAACCTCTTTTGCATGCCGTTTCGCATGATTTAGATACATTACAATGCTTATAGAGATGGGCTCAGAGCCCATCCCCTTAGGTCTGTCCCGGCCTGTCAGGCAGTGTAACATTCCCGGCCTGCCCCTTAATAATAATCAGTCAATCGGACATAAATTTAAACTGAATGAAGTTGAATTGTAGTACTTTTAGTTTAAACTAACTGCCTAATCAATAACAAACAACCGCCAATAAAACTCTGTAAAAAGTTCTATTAAGTAAGACTTTATGACCTAATCTATAATCTAATGGCACAAAATTTGTAAGCTTAACGTTCAAAGAAGAAAATTACGAATTTGCGTAAGTAATTAAGCCATAAATATTCCTTTTAAAAACCAGTCCTTTTTTACATGTTAATTCCTTGGCAATTTTGCAACGAAGCACATTCCGTCTTATAATTTAACTGGAATAAAAAATTATGATATAGTAGGACGTTTCGTTGGAGCTGATAGAATTCGTGAAACCAAGGGAAGGCTAGCAGAACATTTGTTTGTTGTCGGAATGGAAAGCTAAAAGTGTTCGTGAACGCGGGGGCTTGCGGCCGGCTCAAAATTACGGGAGTTTTTACAATATTAAAATTAGAAAAAAATTTGGATCAGAAACGTTTCAAATGCTCTAAAGTTACATGAATATTGAAACCAGAAAAGGTTTGGACTTAAAACGTTCCAAATGCTCACAAATTGCACGAAAATTTGTTTACAAGATTGATGTTAGAAAACAGTTTTCTGAAAACTTAACGTATCCAGTCAATTATTTTAACAAATTGAGAATTTGTGAGACTTCTTTTAATTTTGCAAAAATTACTCAAAGGCAACGCGAAGCGTTGGCTTACCGCATAAATTTTTCGAATCTGCAGTACCGTATAGGAAGACCCTGGAACTCAGGGATGAGCACGTATGGTGCAAATATTTGGTTGAATCGCAAGGGAAAGTTAGCAGAATACTTTGAAGTAACTTACTTCATGTAAGTAAGGAAAAGCCAACAGCATTTTTAGTCTGACTTGAAAATTAGCAGAAAAATTGGCAGCAATAAAAGTTTAAAAAATTTAGAAAAGAATAAAAACCGTCAATAAGTTAAAAAATATGGAATTGTTTGAAGGAAGCTTCCAAATTGGTCAGCAGAGTGGTTATTTGGAAAGATAGCTAATGGGATGGTCTGGTGTCAATGCGGACCGTCGATAATTTCAGGATATTGGTAAAGGAAGAAAGTTTTAAGTTAATGTAAACAAATCAGTAATTTTATGGTGTCTTTAGTTTCTAAAACTCCCTAAAGTAGAATAAAAGGCTGAGAATTTTTCATTACAACGGGATTCCAACAAATCGCTTATACTTAAAATTGATTTTTTTAAATCTCAATTTTTTTAACGTTCGGCCTTTCACAAAAAGCTACCCCAATTAAAATTATTAATTCATTTGCTTGGGCTTTTTTATTACTCTTGCCAGTTTTTAAATTTATGCATATACTTCTTATTTATAACTTTTTTCTTGTGACTTCACCTCCCGGCCTCTTCTCCAAAGGCCCGGCTTAATTTTCAAGGTGTCAGCGTCCCGGCCTGTCAGACTCCTGACAACTTCTGACACCGTAGGATGGGCCCTGGATGGGCTACGTTGAGTGCACATGGGAATATGAATGCATTTAATTTGAAACGAAAGCAGTTACTTTTTTCAGAAATATGGCAATAGTAGCAACCCAAAATGTAATGAAGCTAAGAAGAATACTGCAATACATTTTGTTGTGTCCTTATTTTCCAGAAAAAACGGGACAAGCAGGAAAAAGTTTAATGCAACACATTTCGTGAAGTTAGTGAAACAAATAAACCGGAAACCAGTCATTCTTTAACTATAAATTATCCACACTCTCAAACCGATTTATAGGTAGAGATTGTCATCAATAATACTAATATTTTTCAAGATATATTAAATCAAAGATGCCTGCTTACATACAAAAACAAAAGCAGTTATGTGCTTAAGCAAAGCGAGTTTTCGAACAAAAATAAAACAACTTAAGGAGAGATGTGCAGACTGCAAAACTACATGATTTGACATTTTATTTGTGAGGGTATGACAGAAGAGACCTTCCATATTTTGAGTTATACAGCTTATTAATGCTTAATTGATCTTTGTAACGTAGACTCCACATTAAATTTTTCTTTTGGAAAACGGGCAAACAATATGCTTTCTACAGAGTGCTAATCAATTTTTGTAAGTACGTCGGAACACCTACTTACGAATTGCTTATAACCAAATCTAGCTTCTCTTTCGTAAGGCTCATAGTATTAAGGTTTGGAGTTTCTAAATGTATTGGTTCATGTATACTTTGGTACAATATTTCTGTATCCTTTCTCATGTTGACAGGACATTGTGAGGTAATTAGAAAAACATTAACAAATAATTTTCCCGACGAGGACAGGACTCGAGTTTTCCGAGTGATTTATTTTATGAGATAATGATAAAATCAAGATGTATGTATAATTTACGGTGTCTATAACTCTGTTGAACCCACGCTTTCGGCTTGGTAAAGGATAGTGGTAAAAGGGTGTGCCACTCAACGTTTGTCAGCAGATTCATGTTGGTCAAATCTCTTATAAACCTACGAAAATGTTTCCAAAAAAATTGTTTTTTTTTGAAAATTTATTCTTTTGAAATATCGTACTTTACTTACAAGCGTACGTTTGAATAACGCTGAAATACGTTAGATATTTGGTGACCATCAAAATAACAGATTTCAATCAAGTCATTTGTGTTATTTGTTACTCAATTTACCCAACTACCAATGTTTCACATGTTTGGGTGAGTAAACATTCCAAGTTATCTACAAATTATCGTATATCATTGAAAGCATTTAGTTCTACATGCATTGCGTTTTAAAAACTAGATTATTGCCTCAACTTATCGATTAATTAGAAAAAAATTACCGTGCTTCAAGATTGTGAAACTTGCATTATTATAAAACAAAATACGCAGCAGTGTTGTTTTTAAATGCATTTCATCCATGTGTTGACGTCGTTGCTAAATAAACTTTTCTGGTGGATCGTCTTATTGATCAGTGCCAGAAGCTGTTTATAATCTCAGTATTTAGTTAGAGAAAAGCTATTAGAGAGTACAAATATATTTCCAGGTTGTAATGTTTGGGCCCACGTGTAACTCAAAAACAGTACCATTTGTTCTCGGAACACCCCAGAAAAATTCCAATATTGGAATTTAGTATTTACTAAATACTTCTCCGATAAAAAGTGTTTCGGTTTGGTAAACATCTAAATATTTAAATTTTGAAATATTAAGTTGTTACCATCGCCTGAATTCTGAACATACAAAAAGACTTAACCCAATTCTTTAATTACTTTTGGTAATAATATTTTTACGGGTCTGATATTTTATCATTAACGGGTTAAAACACTATATCCAATTTTATTCCTTAAATTTATTAGGATACATGTATTCGCTTTTAGAAATGGGCACCTTGTCTTACATTATATAAATTTCTGCCATTTTCCCTGCTTGCTGTAGACGTCACTCTAAAGACTATTGGCTTGGTTGCTCAAAGATTCTTGTGTGGTAGAATCAACCCATCTGTTTTTAGTTTATTTGTTCAAAATGTTGGCTCAAAATTTCAAACTTTTCTTGGCCATTTCCAAATTGGGCTCTTATTCAGGAGTAGCCAACTTCTACTGGGACAAATCAGTAAATAAATTTAAGTGTTTTGACAATGACAACGGAACAAACTTGCGAGACAAATTGAAGCACTACACTGCCAACCTATTACTTGGAGTCATAGTCATCCAAGCTTTTACTGGAGGAAATTCGGATGTTATCACAAAATTTCTCATTGGAGTAAGCATGTTGCTGACAACAATATCCAGGGCCTTCTTAGTTGTGTGTACTAAAAACAGTAGTGACCTGGTTCTGTTCCTCAACGGATTAATGGCATTCATGTCAAGCCACAAAAAAGGTAAGTACTAATAATTTAGTTGAAAATTTACAATCTATCTTACTAATACATCAATAAACAAAAAATCCTGTATGTTTTCAGTGGACATGCGGGATGCAAAGCGAACGTTAGTTGAAAAACTAAATCTTTGGTTCGTTAACTTTTTCCCTGTTTCAGTTGTATTATCGGGATTCATTATAGTTTATGGTCTTCATTTCCTTGATCCGTGTAAGAAATCGTTGGCTGGCTATTTTCTTCTGTCGGAATGTAATAGCGGAGTTCCAAAATTTGTTGCAATGCCTCTAAAAATCTGTGTACTGCTTGCAAATCATTTCATGTGGAGTTTTGGATTGCACATTTTAACCTTTACAATTGCTGGATTTCAAGTTCTCTGCGTGTTGACTTTAAAGGATTATCTGGCCATCTTTCTAAAACTTTCGTCACGTCGATACAAAATATCAATATATCGCTTTGGGCTAACTTATAGACGTATACAGGTTTTGGCACTGCTTGCTAATTCGTTGTTACAGGGAACCGTGCTGGCTGTGGGTGGTTACAGGAATCCCGTGCATGTCAATTGGTTTGGCAACTCTAGTTCGATTGAAGTGGACGATAAAAACCGTGATTGAAATGGCTGCGGCCCTCATAGTTTTTATTGACCCGGCTCTAATAATAGTTGTCTTGTTTGGTGGGTTTGTAGGCATATATGTCGAATCAAGGGATATTTTTGAAAAACTAAAATGGAATTTGAGTGTAATGAAAAATTCAGACCAACGGTTTCAAAGGCGATGGCTTTCTCGTTTTTACAGATCTGGCCGGTTAATACAGGTAAAAATGGGTTCCCAAAATTTTCTTGAACCACTCACACCGCTCAGATGCTTGGACTTTTCGGCCAACCTAACAATTCAATTTCTGATAATTTTAGGAAACTGAAATGTCTTGATTCGCATCCTAACTATATTTTTTCGAAATATGGCAATGTATTTTAAGAATTGTTTACAGTTAATATGAATAATAATTTCTAAAAAATCAAGTTGCTTAACTCGTTATTTGGATTTTGTAATAGTTACAATATTGAGCAATTACCTCTCACTTCATAGTGTAATGGAAATCTTAGTTTATAATATCTTAAGCTAGCATCATTTCATATGCATTACGTATGTAATGTATTACATTTATATTTTCAACACGCCGAAGAAAATGCTTTTAATATTACTTAAGTTGTTTTTGTCGGATGGAGAAATAAAACGCTTTGGTGGCTATCAAACTTTCTTGAGCAATTTCCTTTCCTTAACAGGTTCCGGTCCGCATGAAATCACATAGACTTTCTCCCATGAAACTTGAAAATGCCTATGCATCAGCATTTGTAGATAATTTCAACATAACAGCTCCCGTTAAATTGCTGGAGGAACTAATTTTATACTTCGAGTCTTGGAAACTGAATAAACAAAATGATCTGCTTTTCTTAGAACTGTTTTTCTGCTTTGGTTTATGTAGATATTTGATAAGTTTTATAAATGCCATATCCATCCAATTGCTCAAATTGGGTTGAAGGTACAAATTAATCATTTTGTTTTTAAAAGGGCTACATACATACTCATTTGGATTCCAAAAACAATTTGTAACTAGTATTGCAAACCAATTTGTAACTAGTATGCATGCTTGATAATCCCAATTTAGTGTCATTAGCGCAAAATGTTAATTACAGTTGTTATACAAATGAGAAGCAGGGCTAGCTAGACCAATGCAAAGTAAAGCTTCTCGGGGCTCTTGTCCATGTGTGCGGGGATTCGATTCCTCCTGGGGGGCAAAAAATGCAAACCCAAGCTCGTCCTGCTAATCGTCCTTGGCTCTGTGTTCCGTACGGGGGACGGTAATACCTGTAGTTGTTGTTCACGAGGGAGGTGGCCTATAACACTGCCAGTATTCCCTAAAGAGTTTCCTTCTCTTTACGGAAGATTTACTTGTACAGTGAATTGGGGAAGTATCGAGAAAATCCTAAATTGAATGGGTTTGTTCGATCCGTGACTCTGAGAGTTCTGACCGGTAATCAGATGGGCCAATTCGGTGAATAACCGACCGGTAAAGTCTGTAGTAGCTAATTCAGGCTCATATGATCACGGGGCCCCGTAAATACATAGCATACATACAGCAAATGAGAATATAAAATACGAAAGTCTGAACCACTGCTCCTTTCAAATACATCGTTTTGTTTATTAAAGATGACATTGTTGGCAATAAATAACAGATGCGTTTATAATTAAAACATTCAATATTTTCCTTAGGTGGGGGTCGCACTGGAACGATTTTTTAGGACATTTTGAACTCTGCCCATTTTATTTTACAGGTTTCATGCACCAGTTCCCACATTGGTATGGTTGAATACAGCATTTCAGATTACTTCTACATTCCGCATCGGATGTGCAATCGTCCATGCATTTTTCACAGTCTATAGTCATTCCACCGTTTGAGGTGGATGGACATTCTCCACTTTTTGATTCTTCTGTAAAGTGGAAAAATTATTTAAATATTCTACATCGTTACTGTACAGGTTAAAATAGTATGACACCTACCAACTGGTTGTTCACAATAAGGATGTTTTCCACATTTAACGCAACAGAAAGAAATAGTAAGGAAGAGGACACTGAGAATTAGGTGTGCTAGAATCGGCCTTAGAGACGTCATAATGATATTATTTTTTTAGGATAGAAAAATTGTTCTGTAGAAAAGATGTTTTGAACCAGACTACTACCAAAACGATTGGGCTAAATACGTGATGTAACTTTATAGCAAGGCCTTGCAAAAGACATGTAGATAAATGTGTCTGCAATTAATCACCTATTGTCTAGACGTGATTAGTAATAGGTATTTTTGCAAGAACCACACGAAATTACATCGACACACAGAAGTCATTTTCATTAATTTACAAGTAGCAATAAAACTACAGAAGTGTTAAATTTAAAAAAATATGTAACAGGCGAATCTAAAAGATGATACCAAATTAAAATAGTATTTAACAAAATTAAAACAAATTTATAAGCCAAACCACTGCAAGATCAATTACATCTGTATTGGTGTTCCATTCACTATTCTATGAATTTGTTTTGTTTGCCAATTAGGAAACATTTAGTTTTCATTCATTCAAATATTTAGATAACATAAATTATTATCTTGTTTGTATGGTTCTTAGAACAACTGCTTTAAGTGTTATGAATTTATTTGCACTTCATATCGTAGCACATTTCCTTAATTTTCGTTATACATTATTGATTCAGTATGTTTAAAATTCGGTTTTTGTTCCTTGTTCATTTACAGAATCTAGAAGTAGTTCAACTTAATTTTACACATTGGACCCGCAGCATGGTAGCTCGTGATCTTTCTTTGCACACACTTCTTTTCCATGGTTGTTCAAAGTCCCTTAAACCATAGAGTACATCTGAGGACATTGGGCTGGTAAAAGCCGATTGCAAATTTACAACCGTACTATTCTCAAAACGAAGGTAAATATGTTGTTAAGGAAAGAGTGTGAAGTATTTCATACTAGAAAGTTTTACGAGTAGTAAATAAATGTCAGGTTTGTTTGCTTTGTGTATCTTAATTCCAAATATTTATTTACCATATTATTGTGTTTCCGATCACCTTTAGATGTTCACTGATAATTCTTTGGAGCACAACAACTCTGGTTTGCGTTGGTAATATGCTTTAAATTATTGCTACGTTTCGAATTTAAAAACTTAAGCATGACTGGCACACTCCAAATGAGCATAGACTCCTTCGTCACGACAAGTACACAGTTTCACTCGTTTTGGGACAACATTTTAAAACTATTCGCGTTGGAATGTACAATTCAGTTTGTGCGACATCCAGCCGCATGGCTTGTCCTTTCTCAAATATTCCAATTGATGTGTACTTCGTACATTCCCTGTGTTAGCATTCAAACGAATAAAAATATAACTGTAGCGACTGCACTAGGCTATGACGTTTTATCGTCAATTTATTACGAAATATTTTCATCACAACGATTCTATTCAAGTTGCGTTGTGCAACTTCCACTTGTATTTCCACAAGCAGCCCCTGGCCTCATTTACTTTGCACATGTTAATAATCGAGAGAAGCCAAGGATAAATATGTTCCAGATTATGTCCTAGTTCCAGTTTCAACAACTTTCTCCTCACAGCTTACAATCCCTGTTGGTAAATTTCTTAGCTCCACAATGATTGCAGTGAATGTTATCAACAAAGCCGTTTACATTGCGTGTTTACCTTGTCAACGGAGATCTAATGGGAAAAGCGTTTTTATAGTAAGTTTGCAGTCTCTGTACCTAATGAAAAATGGTTCATTATTGAGACTGGAGTTAAACAACACCGTGACATTAAAGACCATTAATTTACTATGGAATCGGTTGCATAGAAACTTGCAATCTTCCGAAGAAACCTTCACAATACACCGTAGCCAAGCCTATTCCCGAAGACTGCCATTTTCGGACTGTCTTTCCGCAGCTTCAGCGTTTGATACTTCAGAAAAATGTACCTTTAAACTTCTTAGGAAGGCCCACAACTGCACGGGATATTATGAGTGCTCCAGTTTATTTCAGGGCACTTACACGTACGGCTACCCGAGAATCGACGATCGTATGAAGCATAGCGATTTGGAGTCCAATTTCGCGGCGTTAAGTATACCATGTTTCGAGCCAACAGTACTGATTTCATTTCTTCCAACCTAAATTCTCTTTTATCACCTTTCGAATTGATGACATGGATTTCGTGTCTAATGACATGTTTATTGATGGGAATGATTCTTACAATAGCCTTTCGTAGCACAAATATTTTCTTTTGGATGTTATCGGTTTGTCTTGAACAAGATGGAAGCAATAAAATGTTCCAAAAAGCTGGAACACTTCATCTTGTCACTATTTGGATTTTTTGCTGCATTTATTCTTCGAAATTTCTATACATCCACATGTATTCTTTTATTACAAAGAAAGCAGAGCCAACTGGAATCCCAAGGTCATTTAAGGAGCTAAAAAATTCTACTGAATTTAGTTTACTATCTGACCGCTGTGTTCCTGGCAAATTAGAGAACTGTGCAACATTAACGATGGGTAATAACTATGTACTTTCTAATACTGAATCGGGGTTGGAGTTTTGTGTAAAATATCTTTCCTCGTAAAATGCTGGTTCTATCATTGGATGACAGTGAAGTCCGGATGCATTTGTTCGTAGATTTTCCTCACAACTGCCTCTAACCTGTGGAAGAGCCCTTGGTGCTACAAAAATCCACGCTGTAACTATACCGCGTATTGGAAAAGTTTTGCGATTGTGTACCACACTGATGTCGAACCAACTGGAAAAAGAAGGTGTGGGATGTTGTTAACCCAGTTGATATCACTATTTGGGGATAGGTTAACGTTTCCCAGTAGCGAACCATTGTTACTCACAGAGCCGTTCATTTGGTCCAGTAGCCAACGAACTTATTTATCGCAAGGAATAATCGACAAGTCCATAGCAGCTCTAGCGGAATCAGGAATCTTGGATTACTATAAATATTTAAGGGATGTAATAAATTTGTCGCGAGATTTAATAAGGATGAAAACTGTGCTGCAGGTACAAGATTCCGCAGTGTTTTTTAACATTGCTGATGTAATTCATAAGACAGGGAAACTAAAAGGTTTATACAAAGAAGAAAATGAACAGACGGTTGCTAGTGTAATGGACCTTAAAATTATTTGGCTGTTACGCTATGCTAACTTGCCTTTCTATCATGACTGTTGTTATGGAGGTGCTGTGCTGGCAATTGTACAATATGTGCAAATGAATATTGCTAATTAAGCAATAACTTATACAGCTAACAGCATATAAATTTTTTGCGCGAGACTAAACAAACGCTTGTGAGAAAGTAATATAATCTGTCAGTAACCTATATTTATTTTGGTAGCTTTAAACTTTGTTTGGATTTACATTAAGTACACTGAAATACTTTAAATATGTAATACTTTATTGAGATATGTGATTCTCTGTTTAATTTTCATGTGATATAAGTTAATATGTTTTAGTTAACCGATTGTAATGATTGTGATTACTTCCTCATATTTTGAGAAGGTAATCAAATCATCATCACGTTCGCTCGCACCAGTTTGAGCTCGGCTCTTCTGGATAGCTGCGACGATGCCTGCGAATGAGCAAAACTCACGCACAATTTGAGACATATTATGTTGAAGAGCCAACAAATTATGCAATCAAGAAATAATTACACTCACAGCAGTGCCTCTTATATCAAGCATCGATAATGTACTCGAGAACTTTATTGTATCCTATTTTAACAAAACCAAAACACAACCTCGGGATTTCTCTCACGTTTTAGTCTGAAATTTTGCACATATAATTAACAACCAATTTTTAGATAATCAGAAGGACTATTTATAATTATGTATTTATTTATAATTTAATTTAGGTTTTAAACGCACATGCACAAATTCTAGAAAACAAGATAATTAACAATTGTATTTGAAGAAAATGGTTTTCTGCAGTGTTTTTTTACCAGCTCTGATAATATTCTTTTTAAGAACCAATTCACCAAAATGTAAATATTGAAAAACATTAAATACATAGGCATATGATGGATTTCATTATGTAAACACAGTTTCATGGAAACAGTTAATCACCACACAAGTAAAAATTCGCATTATATGTTTAATCTTTCCAAAAACCACACGACATGATTAATAAATGTTTTTGCGGGTTATAGTTTTTACATTAAAAATTATAGTAAAAATTCGCATACTCTGCAATGCGTCATGCGGAAAAGACAATTATTGTATAATAATAAGATAATCGCGTGTGCTTAATAGCATCAAATGTCTCTATTAGTGACGTAGACTGACACTAAATAATTTTTCTACAACGATTAATAGAACCGAAAACGCAATTAAAATATTATATATATACCAAACTACTTGTAGCTCCTTAATACCCCCACCCTTACTTTCTCCATCGATTATCTCCGCCACATTTTTGGAAACATCTTTATTTGAAAACCCGTTTCTATAAAAGTTGTCAGCGAAAGTAAAGTAAATCCAGCTATTATTATTTTTCAACTTACTATTCATTCGTCTGATTTTATCTGCTAAATTTACAATATCCGTGAAGTGCTTGTAGTAACCCAATACACCAGATTCGACAAGTGCTGCCAACGAGTTTGGAAAAATATGTCTCGAAAAAAAACCTCGTATCCCAGTTGACCATAGAACAGGCTCTGTGTTTAATGCTGGCTCATTATTTTGAAACACCAATCTTTTTCCAAACATTGATATTAACGGAGGTAACAATGCTCCACTATAGGAAATTCTGCTATTAGTGTGATAAAGCAGCCCAAAATTTTCCCAGTAAGCACTTTGGTTACATATTCCATGATTGCGTCGGCTTCCAAGATTTTTACACGTAGTTGGGACATGTGATGCAAGATTACCCAAAAGTTTGTAGGGAACAGCGGCATCCGCCATGCTCAAGAATTGAACTTTTGGTGGCAGATACTTTGGGCAGGCTGGATTAAATTCATCTGTTTCCTGGTCTTCCCCCCAAAGCAGATAAATTTTGCACTGATCCAACTGTTTGAGAATGGAGGAGTCAGTGATGTAGCTAAATGTCGATGAATTTTTAAATTCTTCAAATGATCCCGGAATTCCTGAGGGTGGTGGCTTCTTTGTTAAATTCGAATACATGGTTGATGTATAAAAATTTCGGTAAAGAAACGTAGCAAAAAGCCACACCAATAGCAAACTCTTGCTTGATGTTTTTTCCAACGCTCCTTTCTCCACATCTTGTTCTAATGACGCCGCAATTAGCAAGAACCAAGGATTTTGACGCCGCTCTGAATATTTAAGTAAGGCACCAATCATGACGAAAGTAGCAAGACAAAATATCCATACCAAAAATTCAAATGGAAGTAGCAGCGAATGAATACTAGCCAAATTTGAATTCCCGTCCTTAAACGTTTTAAATATAACATATTTTGCACCATGAAATTCCGCGCCATAAGGTAGAAAATCTAATAATCTATTTTCAAATATACTTTCCTGTTGTTTAACAGTATCAAATGTTCTTAAATCGAACAAACTGGCGCACACAGAAGCAGTACAGTTGTGAGTTTTTCGAAGAACATTCATGGCACAGCGTTGCTGCGAATAGTACCGACTGAATTGCTTATCAAAACAAATTTTGAAAGGTAAAGGCTTATACACTTTATCAAGGGTTATTTCTTGGTAGCCGAGGTCCTTCAGATTAGAATGATGGGGGCGCCACACATTGTCAATTTGGTTCAAAGACAAAATATCGTGACTCAAAAGCAAAAGAGATGCGTTAATCATTGAGTGCCGGTATCCAACATAGACAAAGAAAAGACCTAGATACGCCTTTGAATTATGGTGGCAGGGTATACAAATTAGATTAACGGCATTCGTCGTATCACTAACAACAATTACTTTGGAGCTAAGGAATGTTGCAACCGGGATTGAATGAGGGAATGTAGATGTTGGTGAAGTTTTAGTTGAAATTAGGATATAATCTGCTGTGTAAGTATGTTCTGATGGTCTTCCACCATAATTCGTTACACTATTTTCCTTATTAGCAAATAAAAGGTATTTAGGATAGTGGAAAGGGAAAATGCTCGGCAATTGGGTGATACAAATATTTTGGTGTTTTGGACGCGAAAATATTAGAGTAAATATTGGCGTTAGGTAGTCTTCGGAGAAAGCAAAATTCAAAGTTTCGTTTTGACTTGTTTGAATGTTGAAACATTGAATAGAATCCGTTGCACATATTCTTTGAAAACTATCGTGAAGGTCTTGCCACGCAAGTGGGTGTCGAACAAAGTGTATGGTACAGTCGTTTATAAAAATTCGAAATACTGAGTTATAATAAATTGAAAACAAATCGTTTGGATTACTGAAAATTTGTAGCGATGTTGATTTTAATGCTTGTAATATTAATATTGTGTGGAACATGAATATAAACATGGTTAACGCGGGGTTGCTCACTTTGCATTTCATTGTCATTTGTAGAATCGCTTTCTTATGAAAATGAGAATATTGTTTGCCAATTAAGGGCCATTTGTTAATTTACTACAAACAAATCATTATTGAACGCTGAGCAATTATTTACGATAACTGTTCGTTTGTATTTGTTTTACTGCTTTACATCGCATACAAATAGCGTTATGCAGCAATCATTTTGAGGAAATATGAGAGAAATTTGTTTGTTCGTAAAAGTACAGACTAATTGTGCTGGTAATATTCAACCTACCATTGTAAAGTAGGTTCGAAGAGTTTCCAACTGAATTATTTACAAAGCAAACATATATTAGCAATTGAACCTATGTAAAATTGTGTGAATCTCCAAAGCAAATGAATATTTCGCTAGCTCATTATTTATGACCTTTTTTTATCTCATTATGTATTCTTAAATTCAGATGTCATGATTCCTTAAAACTTAATGTTTTCCATTTTATGCAGCCACTATTGTATGTAGTTTCATAAGACAATCAATTTCCTATCATTTTAACTATTGTATGTATCTAAAAATTACCTATAAATATCCGAACGAGCTCAGGCTCTTCGCTCTCAGTCAAACTTTAGTATCTGCGGTGCATTCTGCTGGTTTTACCATAGAATCTTCTGATTTCCTTTTGCAATAAAGCCCGCAACCTTTCTAGTATTTTATCCTCAAGAACTCTTGTGTATTTTCCTTTTTTACCATTCCATATACCTTGTTCTCATTACAACTCACATTCATCCAAAAATATAATATCATTCACTTTCCCACTATCAACATGGTCCTTTAATCGAAACCGGATTTATTAGTTTTTAACTAAGCTTGACGGACATTTACCAAGCGATTTACCTCAATTTTCAGTGAAAAGTGTTTGTTTTTTATTTTAATTAATTTTAAATTCAGTTTCACGATGGTGACGTGAGATCGCGTAAATCTTACTCCACAAAGCTAGATAAGCTTCTTAGGGTAGTTCGAGCTCATCCCACAACTCCAATCGACTTTGACCAAGCCACCTCACTTCTCCAAAGGGGAGAAGAATTGATGAAGAAGGGGATGAAGTCCAAGCCAGACTGGTTTCCCTCTGTGCAACAGATTCCGACGTGGAAACTCAGGAGACAGCTTTCGAACCCCTTGAGAACGCCTTCCAAGAGATTCGTGGAACACTACGGCAGATCATCCGTTCTCTCAACCCCGCTGGAGCCACCTCGAGTAGCAGTCATCCTGCTAGCATCAACATAAAATTACCTCCCATCGAACTTCCTACATTTGATGGCGAGTACGCGAATTGGCCCTCATTCAAGGACCTTTTCAAAGCCACGATCGACAGCAACCTACAACTCGCACCCTCCCAGAAACTTCAGTACCTCAAGAGTGCCCTCCAGAACGAGCCAGCAGCTCTTGTGAAGCCTATAACCATCACTGACGGGAACTACAAAGAAGCTTGGAGTTTACTCACCGAAAGGTATGACAATGAGAGAGAAATTGTTCACTCTCTCATCAACAAATTATTAAATACAAAACCAATACAACATGAAAGTCATACTGAACTTCAAAAGCTAATTGATAATGCGCTGGAGTGTTTGCGAGCCCTCAAAAGTTTTGAAGCAGCCTGTCGATAAGTGGGACAACATTTTGGTAGTTGTTTATACCAATAAACTAGACCAAACACGCGACGTGAGTGGGCGATCCGGCAGAATGGAACAGGACTTCCAACTTTTCCGGAGTTCACTACGTTCGTGACTAATCACATACGTGGATTGCTTGCCACAGGGGCAAGTAACTCAACAGCAAAAGCGACAAGCTCGAGAAGCATCCGCACGCATCATGCGTCATCATCATCAGATCCCATCTGTAAATTGTGCAAGGCGAGCCATCCAATTTACAAATGCAGCGAGTTCATCTCACAATCACCAGCTGAGAGGAGCTCAACTATTCGACGCCTCCACCTATGCTTCAACTGCATGGGGAGGGATCACAGGATTTCAGATTGTAGATCGAAGTCTACATGCCGCAAGTGTAGGGGGAAGCATCATACCATGCTTCATGTGGAACGTGGTACAACTCAACCTCCTGCAGCAACACCTCCAATGGGTATCAGGAACCTCCATCAGCGGGGCAGCAACAACCCAATGGAAACTCAATGGTATCAAACCATACGTCGATGGAAACGCAGGTTCTTCTGTCCACAGCAGTAGTTCGTGTGAAGGACTCCAACGGAGGACTCCAGGTGCAATCTTCTTGGACACTGGATCCCAGGGAACCTTCATCTCCGAAGACTGTGTGCGAAGACTACGACTTAAACGCCATCACAGCAACCTAACAGTAACTGGAATCTCTTCCTCGTCAGCTGGCGTAACAAAAGGAAAGGTTCAGTTATCATTACATAATTATGAAGAGTTTAATTGTCACATTCAGGTGAAGCCCACATTTTGCCAAAAGTGACGGGTTTCTACCAAACAATTATGCCGTAACCTCAGTTGGAGCCATCTAGTTGGACTACAGCTTGCTGACCCCCACTTCAATGAGCCAGGGCCAGTAGACATGCTAATCGGTGCTGACTACGTTGACAACTAATCAAGACTGGAATTAGGAGAGGAGACATCAGTGCTCCCGCTCGCTCAAGAAACCTATTTGGTTGGGTGCTTTCTGGACGTGTACCAGTTGCAGATTCACCAACCATTATCTCACACGTTGTAGAAGTGGACACCGACTCCATCCTCCGCAAATTCTGGGAGGTGGAGGAACCCCCAACGGTACGTACACTAACAAAAGAAGAGAAATTATGCGAAGCAAACTTTATTGAAAATTATAGCCGTGACCTGAATGGAAGAATTGTTGTTGGAGTTCCATTCAACGATAAGAAGAAGCAGCTTGGGGAATCCAGAGGATTGCCATCCGCCGTCTCCTCCAGGTGGAACGTCGGTTGAAGAAAATCCCTGTCAACAACAATACATCGAGTTTATGCGGGAATATGAGGCTCTTGGACATATGACCAAATTACCACCTCAGCTGTCATCAGAAGTAGTTGGAACTACCAACTACCTTCCTCATCACTTTGTCATTAATGCCAGCAGCAGCACAACAAAATTACGCGTTGTCTTTGATGGCTCCGCCAAGACGAGCAGTGGAGTTTCTCTCAACGACACCCTCATGGTTGGTGCTACCCTCCAGGACGACCTCTACTCGCTACTCCTCAGATTCCGGCTCCACAACATCGTATTGAAGGGCGACATTACCAAGATGTTTCGCCAATTCCGGCTTCGCCCAGAAGATGCTGAATTTCACAGGATTGTGTGGCGTGAATCTCCAGATCTTCCCATCCAGGACTACCGTTTGGAAACCGTGACGTATGGAACCGCCTACGCTCCTTTTCTAGCAACCCGCAGCTTACAACAAGTTGCAATCGAAAGCAAAGAGAAGTATCCCTCAGCATCAGCAGCATTACAAGATGACTCATATGTGGACGATATGATGTCTGGTCAGGCTACCACAGCTAAAACAATCAACCTCTACAACGAGCTCAACTCAGCAGTAGGTGAATTTGGATTGGAATTCCGGAAATGGTCATCGAACGACCCAGCCGTACTTGAAGCCATTCCAGAAGCAATGAGGGAGACAGATCCTCACTCATTCGATGATGACCAGACCATTAAGGCGTTGGGTGTTCAGTGGAACCCCAACACAGACAGTTTCACATTTAAACATGTGAAACCCAACATGTGCGATAAGCTAACTAAGCGAATTCTACTTTCAGACTTATCTCGTGTTTTTGATCCTCTTGGGTTTCTGGGAGCTGTGACGATCCGAGCAAAACTTCTCCTCCAGGAACTGTGGAAACTAGCAGTCGGGTGGGACGAGCCAATCTCATCCTCCGTTCGAGAACAGTGGGAGCAATACCAAGAAGACATGAAGCTTATCGTGGACGTACAGATTCCAAGGCTTGTGACTTATCGTCAGCAACCCGTTATGAGCTACACGGGTTCTCCGATGCTCAGAACGAGCCTACGGCAGTCGTGTACGCTCGAGTGATAGATATCAACAAAAACTGTAAGTGTTAACAACTTTCAACTAGTAAAACCGTGTAGCTCCACCAGAACAATCAGAACAATGCACAATTAACTGATTACCACGGAGTTTGTATGAATTAATGGGCGCTGATTGCTATTGTCTTGTCTGACTAGATTGTTATGTGCGTGAAAGTTTAATTCGAATGTGATGGAATCTGGTGTAAACTATTCTGACTATCACTTAACGATGGACTCGGCAGCGCTGATTGGCCAGCGGCGCGTGGAAATACTTTCGGGTCGCCAACCGAGTTGGCGATAATCAAAGAGCTCATCCCGATTGGAGGCTTGGAATACATCGTTCCAGGATCACTAACCTGCTGACCTAGCCGTCCTAGAGGAGTTTCAGCAGCGGAAATAATAAGCAATATCTGTTTCTGGTGGAGATGGATCATCGTGTGTCAAGCACCAGCCAGATTCATGGACTACCATGGGTAGCAGCAATTGTTCAGCGGGAATGAAGACAGAAGTAAGAAACGCGTAGATAGTAATAGACAATCCTTGCACAACCACTTATATCACCTCACAGTAGCAGCCTAGGAATACGAATCTATGTTCCTATTATGGGCAGCTCAATATTTGTATTTAAAGATCCTCCTCACTAATGTCTTCCACTGGTAAAATGACAATAGCGTCTGAGTTGCGCTACAGTTTTATCCCTTTCCTACGGAAGCAGCGTACGTCGTGCGGACATATGAAACGAGCTGGTGCATTGACGTCCAAAATGACACCGACAGCTAAAGCCGCGCTTTTTACTAGCTCGGACATCAATGCATGATCGGCTCATAGAGGCGGAGAAGCAAGTTTGTGAAGAAGCAATACCGGAGAGTCTTTGAGAGAAAACAACACTGCACCCACTTGCAGAAACAACACGTGCACGAAGAACATTGCACGTTTCAAATTATGCCCGCATCCTATCACTAGTAAATTAAGGCCATACGAGCAACTATGTAAGCTGCAAGTGTCTGCAGGCCTGTCTCCAAACCTAATATCTACCAGAAAACCATGAAAAATCAATTCAGCATTCTAAATTCGCCTGAATTAGAGGGTCACCTATTTTCAAAGCCGTATAATTAATATGTTCATTTGTCTGTTGATAATAATTGTTTCAGACAGCGCTTTTCAGCCTCACCTGGTCACCTATTCAGAGAGAGTTATTTGGGATCGCTGTTCTTAACCGTGGAGAGAATCAAGGAGCGAGACCAATAATTTTGTTCGCAGTTGTGCTACGTCGTTGTCGTGACACGTGCGCAGTTGCAGCACACAGCTGATAGGAATCCCTTGCAGAGAGACGTGAGAGTTTGATCATCCATCGCGTCCCTTCTTCATACAGTTGACGTAGGATACTGCCGGTTCTCTCTTGGATCCTGTAAAATGGCCATTGAGTCGGTGCCTCCAAAAAACCAAGCATGTGGGATTCACTGTGTTTTATTCGTGTGTACGTGAAGCTTACCGAGGCACCCCTAAATTCCTTCGCAGCGTGAGTACCCTCCTCATTAGCCATGCATGAACCATTGCTTGCGGAGTACCTGTGAGGCTCTTCCGCAGTATCGTTTGGCCACCAGTCGGGAAGACTGTTGGTGCACCACCTTTTTGTTTTGCTGTGGGTAAGCTACTGCTAACTCCGAGAGAACTGATGTGCCCAAACTATGTCTGTTGTGGCTGAAACAGCGCAGCTGAGTGCACTGTTATTCATGGCAGTATGAAATTGCCAACAAGCTCATTATTGCAGGTCCAGATCGTAGCAATGGAAATGGGCTTTCTATTCGTTGCAACTTTTTTCTAAATTATAGTCCACTGCACTTCTGCTTGGCTTCAGTCAAGGAGGATTTAGAGTGCGGAGTGCGAGGGCAAGTGAAAGTCGCCAAGTTTGCAGTGACGGATGCGCAGTAGTCTCGCGTAATGACGAGTTTATTCAATATGTGACAAATTTCCAACGAATTCTGTGTCAGGTGGAAGCCATCCTGACTCCGCGACCTCTACGTCTCATCCATTGTCTCGCTGATCCATCGGACTTGGGAGGCCCTCACTCCGGTCAATTTCGCTTTATGCGGTTGAGCCTTAACCTCGCTTAGACGTGGATTTGGTTGATGTGAGAAGCTCAAACCGGTCTGACCATATAAGCGATTTCAACACGAACAGCAACGGGCTCCAGCATGGTTGGAAGGGCGGTGGAGGCCAAGCGGAGTAGTTCCATTCTCATAATGAGCTCTCCAAAGCGTACGAGGGAGATAGGGTACTAAGGGAATCAGGATGAGAGACCTGGAACGCCGGTGATTCTGGTCCAGCGGAAGGACAGGACTAGCTAGAAAGTCCACTTGCGGATGAGAACGTGTTGAAGTTCGCGCATACTCTCTCGTTGAGGTGCCGACCCGCTAGGTTTGCTCCGAGGATTGGGGTGCTTCGAGAGTTGATCACATTCTTGTTAGAGGTACAATGTCGCCCACCTCAAGCTTTACTGCATTATCTCCTAATAACGCGATAAGTTGATTACTCCCTACGTTTGCGGCAATGCAATTTAAAATTCCCATCTGGAATATTCTCAATGTTCAGTGAGCATAAGCATGTAGTTGAGTATAGGGTTCTCGTGTTTCTTGGAGAGGTAGCATCGTCTGTTAACAAGCATTGAAGAGTTGGCGGCGTTCCTAGAGAACGCAGATATCTTCCAAACTGCTCGCTCTTGTGAAAGTGAAACGCAGTCCATCAAGACGCATGATCCGATCGCGGGTGGAACTGTTCTCGCCATGGTGATAGACTGCTGACTGGATCATCTGAAAAATAGGGAGAAAGTCGCGATTGAGATCGTAGGTTAGATAAGTCCTTCTGAAACTCACGTTTAAATAAGAATGCACAGCTGAGGTGGAATTTGTCATATGTCCCAAGAGCTGCATATTCGCCCGCATAATACTCGATGTAGTTGTTGTTGACATTGGGATTTTCTTTCAACCTACGTTCCATCCTGGCAGAGACCGGCGGATGGCAATACGCTCTGGATCCCCAAGGAGCTTCTTCTATTCGTTGATGGAAACTCCAACAACAATTCTTCCGCCATTCGGGGGCAGCCATTCGGTCTATATTCAATGAACTAGTTACTTGAGCCTAGAATCCTCTCCTTCTCTTGTTGGAGTTAGTGTCGCTACCAGTGTGGGGTTTTCTCAGCGTTCCGTTACCTCCAGAATTCTGCTAGCGTGGAAGAAGTTGAGTGGCAGCGGGTGTCACAGCAGTGAATAGCTTCAGTATCAGTGATTCCGTTGTGACATGTTATATTACGTCGAGTTTTGTTGAGTCTGGTGCACACCGTACTGATCGTCGCAAGACGGTGGGGTGAAAAGCATCTGTTTTCGCACGCAACCAGAGTTTTCCATATCGATGTCGTTTTTTGTTATTAGGAGCTACCACAAATTTGAACCTGTCTATCGTAACTCAATTTGTCGGTGATCATATCTCATTCAAAGCAGATCATGCAAATATTTCGTTCTCGACTAGCGGTCATTGTATTTAGATCACGGCGATTACGCATTTTTTATCTCATTACTGTGCGCCTATTGGCTCAGATCATTTAGATGTACAGTGGGTCAGGACAAAATAACGCGTCTGTAGTAACCTCCAAAACTAGTTTCATTTTATGTGGAGCAGGATGCGCTACTATTGTATCTTACTTTCATGTAACGACAATCAGTAGAGTTTTGCCTATCCAATCGATTGCGTAATAAGTCATATTGGTTATAGGTTAGGATATAACTCCCGTCCTATATGGACAAAATGTTGGAGACCCTTTCATAAATATACCGACACGAGTCAGTGCAACAGTCTCAATTATCGAGGCACTCCTTCATAATTCTTACAGTCAATACTTTAAAGTATGGCTAGCGCAGATGCGCATTTCTGGCATGGCTTTTAAAACGCATATGAAAAAAAAAATCTCTTCTCTCTCCTTTTTGCAATTAAAGCCCGCACACCATTTCATATTTTATCCTAGCAGAAATCTTGTGTATTCACTTTTTTACAGCATGCCCATATACCTTTTCTCGATTGCAAAGACTCCACCGATTTCCTTTTTGTCCCACCTCACAGTCCTAAAGATATGCAATATCATTCAGCTTGAATCCCACTATGCACAGATAGTAAGGAAACATAGTAAATGTGTGTCTTGTGAAGGCAAATCATGAATTACTTTGAGGTTACTGCCAGCTAGGCAAGTCCATACTCATCAGAGGACCATTCATTGTTCTCTTTTACCAAGGTTACTTGTGAACTTGAGGTTAAAAGATTGGTTTGCTCTTGTTAGATTAAAGGCTTTTCTGTGGATAATATGTGAGATATCGGGAGAGTTTGGTATCACTAGTGTTCATGCAACAATAAATGTACTTAGAGAAGCAACTGCTGAATTATTGTAATAAGTTCACCGCATTTCTACTGTTAGTTACATACATCTTCAGTTTGGTTGCTTTTCGCCCACAGAACAGGTCCTGTGCTATACGGAGAACTTGAGGCTTCCCAAAATTTGCATTCATTAGTCGCTCGGTAGGTATCCAAGTGGTCGCAGAGCACTTCCCGCACTATGTTAGAAGTCGCAATTGCCAGTTGCGAGGTCATGTCCATCCTCGAAATTAGTTAGGGATTTTGTAGGACAGGTAGACTAATGTAGTTTTTCAAAACATCGATGTAATGGTTTGATAACCAATTTTGCGTTTTTCCACTAGGGAGACTTGTAAGAACTATTGGCCCGCTTGGTATCGAGAGGATCTGTATTACCAATTTGTGAGTGATCAGATATGGTAGAAGCTGTAAAAACATTAATATATCTCAACTTGAAGTCAAGGTGTAGAATGTCATACCGCTACTACTTGCTGAGCATGTAGAATTCTTCATTCTTCAAATCTCGAAACTGTGAATTTCCATCCACAGCTTTCAACGTTGAAAAGCATAGAATGGAGGCGATCGAAAAATTAGTTGAGCCTCCTTCAGAAACTGTGAATTGTGAGTTATGAATCGCTAGCTTTGTAATATTTGGATCAAGCACTTTGAGACATCATAATTAATACAAAATGGGTATTCTGATGAACTAAATGATAGATGCACATGAATGGCGTGAGCGAGGCTCTTCTACGGGGTCTTGTACGCTTTAGCTAGTTATAGTAGTTTTAGTCTTGCATACATGGTCGCAAAAAGTATTCACACGTAATTAAGTGATTAGGTCCCACAGAACGATGTGTGAATGCTTCCGAATAAAGTGTGGGAAATAGAGTGCACTGTTTACCAGTCTTTCTGGATGCGGCACTTCGCCACTTCAACAGTCGCGGTAGTTTCAATGTTCTAGTTTATTGTATTACTAAACTGTAAACACAAACTACCAAACTGTCGTCACGCTATGTAGATCAGGACAGGACTTTACATTTCAAATTAAGGGAATCCGCACACTCACTCCAGGTGCATGATAGTCAGATAAGTTTAGCTTTTTGTATCCGTATAGTTCATGTTAGTAATTGTTCTGTAATTTGGATTAAAATTGGTTGTATGTGGACGAGAGAATAACACAATTTCTCTATCTTATCATTTGTTCATAACATTTTGTCCGGTTGAGAAACTGCAATCTCTAGCTTTACCCTTGTAGTTTCCGTCGGTGAAGGATCACTAGGCTTATACACAAGAGCTGCTTGGTCTCGTTTCTGTGCGAGTGCTATTCTTATTTTGAGGTTATCGAGATTACTAGATAGGACGGAGAGTTGTAGTTTCTGTCAGACGATGCTATTTTGAAAAGGTGTTATGATTGGAGGGTCATCGCGTATCATCTCACCATACTAAAATTGTATGAAGATTGATTAGGAGTATCTTTTATTGTATGTATTGGCTCATGCGAGATATGCTGCTGATTCTGTCGAGAGTGGGCTCGAGCTGTGGTTTGCACGATGCAAAGCCGATGATCTGACACGTTAAAATGTCTCACGCCGTTCACTGCTCTGTGGAAAAGGCGTTCTCAGTGTTCGAAGCTGTCTTCCTGATTCCACGCCTCGGAGTAGAACTGTTGGACAAGTTGCACAGAGTAAGGAGAGACGTCATCGTCTGATTGTTTTGTTATGCAGGCTTTCTAATAGCCTAACTGTTCTTCATCAATTCTCCCCTTTGAAGAAGCCGAAGTGGCTTGGTCAAAGTCAATTTGAGTGTGGGATGAGCTCGAACTAACTCTAAAAGAAGCTATCAATCGTAATGAGAGTTGGTGTGATAGTATAAATTTTATCGATGGCTCTTACTTCTAATACCTCACTCGATAGAAAGAAATTTGCTAGAAGTACTCTAAAAACAAATTTAATTAGTGATTGGATAAAAAATAAATACATAACGCACTTTTACTTACTGAAATTTATTCAGAATGTTTATAAAAATCGGATTCATTACAAACATTTAGCTTGCGCTGTTACCACAGCACTAGTTAAATTTAATCAAAATCCGGTTTGCGAATAAAGGCTACTCAATTAATTAGTATTGTAGTCATGTGGTTAAAAAGATCAACCATTAAATAGAATGCATTAATTTGATTAAATTATATCTTTACTGAGATGAACGTTGGCATGTTTAAATGCAGTAACAAGGAGTATATTCTGAGATAAGTAACCGAATGTGTAAGATATGTGCACATAGATAAGTATTATCTGGAAGAAACCAGCGTTTATTGTTTTGGGAGTTGCATTGCCCATCTATCCGACCGATATTAAACGTTTTTTGCAAAAATTAACTTTAAACGATAATGTACTACTGAAATGGAGGACACGCAAAATATGTAAATCCTTTCCGTGGCGAGGACACCAACTGAAAACGAAATAAAAATAAAATACATGTACCAAACTATTTGCAGCTCTTTGATAGTCCCTCCAATTATTTCCCTATGGTCCTTCACATTGATTTCCTTAGAAATGTCCTTTTGGGAATATTCGTTTTGATAAAAATTGTCCGCAAAATTAAAGTAACCCCAGCTATTAGTATTATTTAGCTTGCTATTCATACGCCGAGTTTTATCTGCCAAATTTACAATATCCGTAAAATGCTTGTAGTAGTCCCAAATTCCAGATTCCACAAGTGACGCCAGCGAGCTAGGAAAGATGGACCTCGAAAAGAAGCCTCGTATTCCAGTTGACCACAAAAAAGGTTCGGCTATCATTGCAGGCTCGCTGTTTCCAAACACCGATCTTTTCCCAAATATCGATATCAACGGCGGCAACAAGGCTCCACACTGGCCTAGTCTACTATTAGTGTCATAAAGCATTCCAAAATTTTCCCAAAATATACTTTGGTTACATATTTTATGTTTGCGATGGCTTCCTAGATGTCTACACGGAGTTGGCAAGTGTGAAGCAAGATGCCCCAAAAGACGGTATGGAACTGGTGTCAGGCATGCTCAAAAATTGAAGTTTTGGTGGAAGATACTTTAGACAAATTGGTATAATTTCAGTCGTTTCATTGCCGAAGTCGAGATAACTTCTGCACTGAGGTAGTTGCTTTATAATGCAGGAATCGGAGACTAAACTAAACCTTGATGAATTTAATAACTCTTCAAACGATCTTGGAATTCCAGTAGGAGGTGGTTCCTTTGTCAAGTTGGAATACATGGTTGATGTGTAAAACTGTCGGAAAATAAACGTACCAAAAATCCACAGCAGAAGCAGAAACAGACTTGGATATTTTTTCAAAACCTTTATCTCCTGATTCTGTTCAAATGAAGCTGCAAGTAACCAAAACCATGTATTTTGCTGAGACTCCAAAAATTTAAGTGCAATAGCAATCACGAAAAAAGTTGCTAGGCAAGAAGTCCACACTAAAAATTTAAAAGGTAAAAGAAGGGAATGCATATTCGACAAATTTGACTTTCCTTCAGTAAGCGCCTTAAAGATGACATATTTCATCCCATAAAATTTTGCACCGTACGGAATAAACTCCAGCTTCCTTTTTGCAAAAAACTTTTTCTCCTGTGCTTGGACAGTGTCATACGTTGTACTATCAAATAATTTATTGCAAGCGTTTGCACTACAGTTGTGAACCTTCTGAAGAATATCCATGGCACAGCGTTGTTGCGTAAAATATCTGTTGAATTGCTTGTCAAAACAGATTGAGAAAGGCTTTGAAAAATGTCCAATCATTCCATTGTCATCCTTACCAACTTTATATTCAAATTCTGTGTACCCAAGATCTCGTAGGTTGAAATGAAGAGAACGCCATATTTCGTCAATTTTTTTCAAAGAGAAATTCTGGTCCATATTTAATTTCAAAAGGGATGCGTTTGCCATTGAGTGTCGATATTCACCGAAGTCGAAATAGAGTCCTAGAAGCTCCCTTGGTTTTTGGTGGCAGGGAATACATACCAAATAAACGGCATTTGTTTGATCACTAACAACAATTACTTTACTACTAAGAAATGATGCTACTGGGATTAAATGAGGGAATGAGGATGTTTGTGTGTTTTTGTACGCGACAATTACATAATCTGCCGAGTAAGTATGTTCAATTTGTCTTCCATAATTTGTAATGCTATTCTCACTGTGAGCAAAGTATATGTATTTTGGATGCAGGGATGGAAAAATGGCTGGTAACTGCGCGACACAACTGCTTTGAAGTTTTGGACGAGAAAATATGGCTGAAAAAATTGGCGTTAAATGGTCTTCCGACAAGGCGTCTTTCAAACTCAGATTTTTATTCGTTTGAATACTGACACAGTGACTCGAGTGGGTTGCACACATTGTCTGAAAGCTGTTGTGAAGTTCTTGCCACGCAGGGGGTGGCGGATAAAGTGTATTGTGCAATCTTATGAAAATCCTAAATACTGAATGCCAGTAAATGGAAAACCAGTCGTTTGGATTATTTGGAATTTCTTCCCTGTGAGATTCTTGAGAAAGGTTGAATTACTTGAATTAGGAATAGTTTGTACAATAAGCGACTATACATGGCAACAGTCCTCCCCGTGTTGGGTTGATCGACTGCTTTTTCTGTTAACTATGGAGCTGTAATGACAGTTTTCAAGCAGACGATTGTTTGGCAATTAGTTAACTGCTCTTTACATAACTACCTGCAAACCATTATATCCGTGGTGTGTTTGTGTTTGTACACAGTTACAAAACAAGATGCAAACAAATTAAACAAAGCATATTGTAAGAATGTAATAGTAGAACGTCTACGAATCTTCCACTTGATCAACTTTATAATCGTTTAATATTGGACAGAAAATAGACTTTCTGATTAAACAAATTTCCACTGTTTTTATAACAGTAAGGGTCCAATTTAAACAATTTTGTCATTTACAAGTCTAAAAAACAATCTTCCTTAATATGTATTTCTCTTGATGTTAAAGACAGTTAACAGTATCTTAGATTACAGCATAATACCCGCAACTTAAGCCACAATCTTAACCTTCTGTGTCATAACCACATCTGTATTTTACCAACATTTATAGAAAGCATGATCCATTCGCAAGGCATTTTTAATATATGAGATGTATGTCTTACTAAGTTATTATAATAAATACTTTACTAATTATGTGCATCAATTTTGAAGAATTTTATTACGTTGAAACACAAGTATAGTAAATCATTTCAAGAACGGTTACAATTACCAAAAACACAATTAAAATGTCATGTAAGTACCAAACTACTTGTAAATCGTTGATACATGCACCAAGTTTTTCTACGTCGGTCATCCCATCTAATCCCTCAGTAACTTCTTTTGAATATTCATTTTGATAAAATTGTAGCAACAATTTAAAGTAAATCCATGTCTTATTACTTTTAAATTTGCTTTTCATGCGTCTTGTTTTCACTACCAAATTCAAATTATTCGTAAAATGTTTGTTGAAGTCCCAAATTCCAGATTCGACAAGGGCGGTCAATGAAATCGGAAAAATATTTTTTTAAAAATAGCTTTGTATTCCAGTTGACCATAAAACTGCTTTCATTGCAACCTCATGTTTTGAAAAACAAATCCCTTCCCAAACAAAAAATAATGGCGTTAACAACCCACCACATTGGTCAAGCCTAATATTTGTGTGGTAAAGTAGCTGAAATTCTCCGAGAATTCCATTCGTTAAAAAGGTCCATAATTATTATGGATTCCAAAATCTCTGCACGGGATTGGCAGATGTGAAGCAAGTTTTCCAAGAAGGCGGAATGGAGCTGCGGTATCAGCCATGCATGTATTTTTTAGGGAGATACTTCCCACGCAACTGCGTGGAATCTTCACTTCAGTTTCAACACCATGGTGTACCATAAAGATATTTTTTGCACTTTTTGAGTGGAATACATGGATCGGCGAGTAAACTAAATTTTGAGGAGTTTCTTAAGTGGCGGCTTCTTTGTCAAATTTGAATACATTGTTGATGTGTAAAAATGTCCGAGAAGAAGCGTATGGATATTTCATATATTCATGTATTTCATATTTCATAGTCATTTATGTAGTGCAAGTTTTGATTATACTGTATTATGTAAGTAGTAAATCCAACCATGTAAAACCCTTTTTTTGGAGCATATTATTAGAATTCAGAATTATCCGTAAATGCACCACAACTTAAATTTTTATGCGAATTAAATGTTAGATTTACACACAGCCTGTTGAGTGTTAAGCAAATAATAAGAGTGTTTGTGTAATGAATTCTATTTAAACTATGTTTGCTAAAGATTAAAACTAATCTTCCGTTTGTTTTAGAAATATATATACATGTATTCAGTATTTAGATCGTGCTTACCTTTCAGTGTACATTTAATTCGGGGTAATTTATGTCTACAATCATTCAAGACACTGTAGAACTAAAATCATAGTGCCTACAATGGAATGGTTTTTCCACATGGAGTAAAAAACAAATTATTCATCTTCAAGTAGTAAATGTAGACAAACTTTTATAACTAAATGTAAACAAACCTTAATTGCGGCATTTTTTATTACACAAAATAAAGTTAGCTGTGTCTCGTTACTTGAATTATCTTCTAATAAGCTTTCTGTCACAACGTTAGCACAACTTTCTGGACTTCCATATATCGATTGAAGGGAGTATGGTTTTAACCATTACAAAACTTTTCCTGACAATAATTTTTTCGTTCCCAGTCAACACTAATATTGCAACAACTTCAAGCGATAAGTTTTATCCATATTGGAACAATATCTTTAAAACATTTGCTACCAAATGTACAATACAATTTGTTAGACATTCTGATTCACGGCTTGATCTACATCAAAGCTTTAAGTTAATGTGTGGCACATTTAAATACTGTGTAACTGTAGAAACTAAGGTAAAACATGACGTTTCAAATATTTTAGGATTTGATGCCTTATCACCAATTTATCACATGTTTATACAGCAAAGATTTCAGAGGGTTTGTGTTCTACAACTTCCAACTGTTTTTCCTTTTGTAGTGCCTGGAAAAATTTATTTTTCACATATTGATAATCCCAACGTAGATTATACAAAAGGAGTCATTGGCAGGCAATATGTTCCAGACTACGTTTTAATTCCGGTTTCTTTCAGAGCTGCATCACAACTTTCTATTCCATCAGCGAAATATCTCAGCTCCAGGTTAATTGCGTTGAATGACCAATATAAAACAGCATACGTTGGCTGTGTTCCATGCCATCCGAAATCAATGGATTATGACGGAAATTCAATTAAAGTAAATGGAATTCACTACAACATTCAAAATGCGTCTTTATTGCAAATTAACTTGGATTACAAATTTTCCTTAACTGTAATTGATTTAAAATGGCATCAAGCTCACCAAACCTTGAAGTATGTTGCAAACAAAAGGAGTGACCACAACTAACCACTTTAATTTCAACAACGCCTCAAACTATTTCTAAACTGCCTTGATTCAGTTACATGGGATTATATTATGCAGCAACAGTGTGCAATCGAAATTTTGCGGCGTTTTCACAACTGCACTAGCGGTTTTATTTGTCACACATTATTTAATTCCCATACTTACACTTCCTCAAAGAATAAACAACACACTGCTAGAAACAAAAAAGTTAACTTTGTTGCAACAGGAGCACAGTTTTATGGTGCTAAATTTGTCATCTTTAGGGCCAACAAGGAGGAACACGCCAATCTTTCAAATATAACTTCTTTGCTGTCTCCTTTTGATTTTTTTACTTGGATGGCTTGCGTCATAGCGTTTTTACTCATTGGCACCATATTGACTTTTGCCATGGGTTCCAAAAACTCATGGTTTTGGCTTATTTCCGTTTGCCTAGAACAGGGTGATGATTTGAGAAATGCTGCGATTAAAAATGTATATTATTTGATTGCCATTTGGCTGTTTGTGACATTGCTTCTTAGAAACTTTTATACATCCACGATGTATTCATACATGACAAAAAACCCGGAACCAACTGGAATTCCACAAACATTTGATGGGCTGAAGAATTCAGCAGAGTTCAGCTTGTTGTCTGATCCATGCATTCCAAAGCATTTACAAGAATGTGCGACCATGGATGGATTAGGCTACCCAAAGGAAGTACCCAACTCTTTGAAAACTTTTGTGCAAAGTATCTTCCAGAAAAAATTCAAGTTTTGTCAATGGCCGATAGTGCTGTGCCATATGCATTTATACGTCGACTTTCTCAACATCAGCCCTCAATTTGTAAAACCAAGAGCGGTCATGACGTTACTCACAACATTTGCAACGATAGCAAATATTGGGAGAATTTCGGACTGCTTTATCATACCAATAATGAGAGAAGAGATTGTGGAGCCTTTCTAACCCCACTGATATCATTTTCTGGAGCAAGGTCAGTTTTCCGGAATAACAAGCCTGTAATGACTGCTGAACCATTTTTGTGGTCCTCCTCAATAAGAACCTATTATTCTCGAGGAATTTTTGAAAAATCTTTAGCCTGTCTGGTGGAATCGGGGATTTTGTCATTTTACAAATATTTCAAGGATGTTATACATCTGTCGCAGAAGTATAAACGGATGAATTTTATGCTGAAGCGAGAAGATTCGAGAGTATATTATAATTACGCTTTGAAGGTATATCAAAACAAGTACCTGAATGATGCATTGGAAAATGAGAAAATACAGAAGGGAGCTACAGTAACGGAATTTGGTGTAGTTTGGTTACTATACTTCATATTAGTAGGCATATCGTTGTGCATCATTTTTATAGAAACAATTTTTTCCAAACTTTGAGAAACTAAAACTAAACGTTTTACTAAACGAAACGTTTTAATTTAAAATTTTGTAAGGGTTCACAATACACTTTTGTACAAATAAGTAAAATACAATAAATTATTACATTAATAATATTGTAACGCATATGAGGATAAATTACATATGTTCCCCCAACAATAAAAAGTCTGTCGTGTAGCGAAGAATTGTCCAGAAATAACCCCTTTTGCTATCCTTACTAAAAATGCCTAAGCTCCCACACCAGAACCCTAATGGAGGAAGAGCTTTCAATCTTTTCAGATTTCTTTGTTTCTCCGCATAGCGACTTTTTAATTGATGCAATTCCCGTTTCAAATTTATTTTTCAGTCTTTACTAGCATCATGACTGCCAGCTGCAAATGGCAAAGCTACCAGCGTCACTCCTAAGGAAACCGTCCAAGTTGACAGAAACAACCAATAGGATGTCAGAGGTAAAATTTTATATCCGAGTAAGGAAATGGATCCAGTTATCACAGTAATAATAAATCCAGCGCCCATTGAGACGGCTACAAACCAGGCTGCACCAGTTTCATTATGACAGTGAATCAAATAAAGGGTACGATAGTGGCTAATTTGATGAATAACGGGAGCATGCGGGATATTTCTGAGGAGGCACAAAGTTGTGTACGTTCCTCCGATCATGAATGGCATGCTCATTCTCAATGTCCTGCAAAGTTCTTGCATGATGGAATAACCCGCAAGAATTGAGAGGAGTCGAATTACCAATCACAATCCACCTCTAGGCTGGTATTTATAATAGATGAATTGCAATACTGTTAGAGAAATGGGCTCCGTTCCCAAGATAACTACTGTGAAAACGTACACAATCGGAATTGCCTCAAGAGTCAATATAAAGTATACAACTGCCAATCCTGAGGCATTGCTCTTTTTCCCTTTTAGAAAATTAATAGCATCTGGAAAGAATTGATTTTAACCTTATAATTATTTGCTTAACTTAGCTTTAAATATTATGTTTGTTTTATTGATGTTACGTGTTTTGTCGGTATGAAAATTTACACCAGAATTTGGGTTGGCTTCGATTCGTAGATATTTTCGGTAAAACTTTGCTATTTCGTTATTTTACGCGAGAAATTCTCTACCTCTTAATTAGATCAACAGCAACTAAAAACGAGACGCTCAGCATCTGAAAATCTTTTGGTTCCAGCTTTGCTCTGGATTGGACATGAATTTGGTAAAAGAAGGCAGCGTAGCAGAGAAAAGTTCCGAAGAAGGCAGTTATGTACCACGGAATTTGGTGGAGACAAGGGTGTTCGATATAGATAGCCTGACTTTATACGCCGTCCGGAAAGTTTGGTACAAATAGCAATTATACACTGCCTATTCGTGAAATATCTGGAAAACTAAACTCACGATCAGAATTATAAACCCCAGAAATTGAAAAAGAAAAACTATTATCTTTGCATTTACACTTTAAAAGCTCATGACATTTGACACATAAAAAATATTAAATAACGTTGATGAATTCGTCTTCTCCAACTTGCAAATTTTATGCACTTTTTGAATAATTTCTAATTCTCAGAAATTGCAAAAACACAAGAAATATATATAATTATAGTAGTTAAAACATTAAATAAGTTATTGTATACTAAAATTGAGTTTAGGAGTTTTGTAATTGGTTATTTGTTAAAACGACCTTTGTGATGGTTCTCATAGCTAAATGACTACAAATTTAATTTTTTTGTGATGAACTTTTATTACACGTTTTAGAACATGACAAGGATAATATGACAGCCTTTTGCGTAACAAAACATTTCGAGAGCAAGACATAATATACATGTGAAACGAACCACTGCAATGTAGCCTACTTTATTTTACATATTTGTTGACCCGCCGCATATATCCTTTTTTGTTTGATTACAGTCATTATTTGTTTTGCCATTTAAGCCAATTGTTTTTAAATTCTTTCGCATAAACCCGGATTGAAATTCGGCTACTATCTTTAAAAGTTGTATATTAAAGTTAGTTTCTGAAATTCTGAAATTTTGCTCACGTCGAAACGTTGCAAAATTGCTAAGATTAAATAGATAAATTGCTTTTAGAAACATACGACATTATTTTAACGAGTTGCAATTGAAAAAATTGTGAAAATATTATTTTGTTTTCGCTGGTAATAATCAAACCTGGATAATGATAATTCGTCTACCTAAATGTTATTTTGAACATTGGATGTTGTAAACCGCTACAAACACCTAAAACATCTAGGAGTAAAAACCAAAAAACAAACACTTTAGTTGAACCTGTCAACCGAAGCGTACTGAATTGCTTGCTGGAGCCAGCGAAATGTTTGAATATCAATGTTCTAAAGCTTTTGCTTTCCACAAGAAAATATTTCACTATCTCTTCCCAGTTCCATTTATTATAACATGGAGCCCTGAAACAGAGCTAATTTATTGGAAACTTCGTCCATATCGACGATGGATATGGTACTTCAGCATCTTCGGAATCGGCATCCTCCTTGGACTACCTTCATACCTTTACATTTTTGTACTAAAAGTAAAATCTATAAGCATTGGAAAAATGATAGTGACAGTTGGTATTTTACTGCTTAGTCTCATTGCTTGGGCATTTGCTCCAGTGCTTGTTCATTCGAAGGATGAATTTTTGACAGGATTTAAATACATGAAACGACTGGTCGAAATATTTGGTATTTATAATTTTTCTAAAATTTGTATACATATTTCTTAAACTGTTATAAGTTGTTTATTAATTATTTCCCATTGTTTGTGTTACTAAGGGTACAGAATGAATTTAGACAAGAAGGTGAAACGTAGATGGGAGAGGGTTCTGCAAGGAATCAAGATCATGATTGTTGTATATGCTGTGGGTCCTTTCACGTTGGGCGTGGGAGTATTTCCTTGGAACATGGACCCATTTTCTTCTGTTTTACGCGTTGGTACTACCCTCCGCAAAAGTTTGCGATAAGAATCAGACCTGTCTTGTAATGTTCTCACTATTCAACCTACTTTTAAGAATCGCGTTGTGGCTTATCTATGCTATAGAAATTTGCAGAACATCATCCCTCCTCTTTACCTTCGTGTTTTATTGGCTTGAGCTGAAAATGTGTTGTTTGGAAAGCTTGAAGCATATTCCAGCCCTAAATTTAAAACATGATATAATATTTTTTCAACGCTATAAAGCGTACAGGATTGCTGATCAACTTCTAAGCCTATATTTAGCATAATTGTGGCGCAACTGCTAACAGCAGGTTTCCTCCTATCTGTCTTGAGCAACGTGGCAAGTTTAAAATGCTATAACATATTACCATTACAATGTATTGGTTTGCCCCGCTAATTGCTGCAACTTCCCTCTTTCTAATTTATTCGTTGCTTCCATTCGCCACCAAAAGTTTGAAACAGAGTGAGGATTTGCTTAATTCAAGATGGAATCTTTTTGTACAAAGATATGATAAAAATATTTTTGCGGTATGTGATGTTACGATGAGAAAAATTGTACGAAGGGAATTTAAGGCTACAAAACCGGTAATGTTTTCTTGTATGACCTTTTTTCCGCTAAGGGTTGGCTTTGAGTTGAAATACTCATATTGGATATTTGTTAGAACAGTTGAGGTTATGTGCTTACCTATATTTCATCGATAAAATAAAAACAGTTCAATTTTTCGGAATATGGCTTGTAACACGAAACAATATGTACTATTAAAAATTGTTTGATATTACATTGAGCCATAATTGTTGAATGAGTGAACAAATTATTCCTTTTCAAATCTATTATTTTTGCTTCATTTTTAAACGGTAATAAATTACACGGATCTGGTAATTCCCATAATTGTTTTGTTAGTACCTTAAACGTTAAGCATTTACTGTGGAAACGGTTGAAAAATGTTTCGATTGCTTCTAAATGCAATTATAAATTGAAAATTTGTTGGTAATAATCCCCATTTTAAAACTTGTGTGATCCAAATGATAGCATTTAAGATCCCGGGACAATATTTTCATGTTTCTAAAATTTGTAGACATTTTTTCTACGTAATGACTTATTGATAATTGATGTAAAATATTAGAAAACCCCAAATGCGTATGTAAAATATGAGGGAAGACATTTAGTGAAACTAATAGCCCTGCATTAATGCGTATTAGAAAGAAGCACATCAAATATTTTCACAAAAGCAGTAATATAATTCAGCCGGCACGTGAAAGTTAGTTTGACAAAGACTTTGCTAGGAATTGCGAATTCTACACAAGAATTCAAGCAGTCACTTTCATTGCATAGGCAGCTAAAATTTAAGACCTGGCAAAACATTTTATAGCAACTACT
>LJIJ01001814.1:0-35956 GCA_001718145.1 Orchesella cincta
ACCATTTACTGGATGAACTTCACAGTGGAAAAACCAAAAACCAATAAAGCTGATTGAAGGCCACAATTTCATAACTGAATAGGAACCAAAACAAAGCTGCTGCATGACCTCCACAATATACACTAAGCATCCAACACCACTCACAACCACCGGCAATCCTGAGACCAGGTCCTCGCTCAAGTCCTTCAGTATCCAATTTTCAACGCTGTTATCACCCAATCGTTCCTCAACTGGCCTTTCAAACACCAAAAAAGGTCACACCCCAACCTCAGCTTCTGGAGACACGGCATTAGACTCCAAATGCTTGAACTTTCCAAAAACTGCTTCTCACGTCCATCCAGCCATTCCCCATTAGAATCCCTGATTCGGAATAACTCCAAGTGGATTAGCGACTTGAATTGAAACAGGAGCTCCAGCGGTCCCACATAAAAATGAATCGACAGTTTCTTTAAGTTGGGCAGATTGCAGCTGAACTCTCCCCATTTCGCACGTGGATCATAGAGTCCGTGTCGAACTGAATAAGAGTCTCCGCAAAGATTTCCAACCTTGAGAACACATCTTCAAAATACGGAGCGTCTTCGAATGTCAAATGTAATTCCCTCAGAGGTGGTCTCCGCTCCAGCTGGCGAGTCTTTCGAAGCAACGAAAGTAAATAGTTGCTTGTAGCACTTTCAAATTCACAAAACTGTAAACGACTTCCGGAAGTTCACCACGATGGGCATGCCATTGACCATGCTGATAGCTGAGGCGTTTGATGTTGGCTGGAACGCAGCAAGAGTTCACAACTTCGCCAACCAATGCGGGGCTTGCAGAATTCAACTGCACTGTTTCCAAATGCTCCAGCCGCGGCAACGGATTGAGTCTGTAGTAATCACGAATCCAGTTCTCTAGAAGGAGGCTTTTGTCCATCTTGGAGAACCGAACTTGTTTGAGATTCGGAAGCCGAAGCAAGCACTCCCTTAACTGCACATGGGAGTCCATGGTGAGTTGCTCCGGCTGAAGTTCATTCCATTCACTAAACCAAATGTCCGCAAAATGAACGTGTGGCCCAAAATTATCCAGGAGTAAAAAGACGCTGGTCCAGTACGCCGTCCAATCGTCGTCCCGAACGGGCCCTCAACTTCTTCACTGAAATTGCAATGCAAATCAATGCTTCGAGCCGGGAAAGGATTTCCAGGGTTGTTCGTCATTTCCCGCATAAAACTTTCCACTTTTTCTACTGTCGACAAAACGCTCCTAAACCGGAAGGAGCGGAGATCAGGAATCCAATGTTGGCCCGAATCAATTTCAAAGTATAGACTTGTGTGCGAAGGATTTGTCTGGATTTTGTATTCCAACTCCTCCTTCCAAGACTGGCAGAGCTCACGTCCTAGGAGCAAGTTCTCCGAATGAAACGTTTCGATAAGCTGAGGTGCTACCTAAAAAGGTAATGTCACATTAATCATCAGCTATTCAACCATGGTTAAAACTTGAGTTAATTTGAAAGAAGCTACTTACTTCACTGATAAGACTCTCCGTTCTCTTTGGCTCCACCCAATCATGCCACACTGACGAGGCTGCAGAAAAAGCCAGCTTATCGGTCCGATCCAACTTATCGAAAACATTGAGCCAGATCTACAAGGAAACAAGAAGAAAACATGGGAGTTAGTATGAAGTTAAAAAATTTTCGTTTTTTATTGACAATTTTAAATTATGTGTGCATAAGCATAATAATAATGTTTCACCTCCGACAGACCACCATCTGGGAACCCGTCCTCACACCACATCCTCTCGGCAGATGATGACACTGGACTCACGGCACCGGCTTTCATCCATTCTTTCAGAATTGTTTCACTTTTCCCGAGATTAATTAAATAAGAATTAGTAGCTACCAGCGAGGTTACAATAAAATTGTCAGAATTCACTTTAATTTGTTTCACATCAACAAAATTTCTATCTTTTATTGCTCGTCTGAATTATTTACTACAGGAGACTGGAGACAAACCAAAAAGAGATTGGGAAAGTGAAATATTCCAATTCCTTCCGCTCTTAAGATTTTAAATCGCCGTTCTCAATTGCTTCAGAGGGGTACAATGAGATTCCGTGCAACACAATATAATTTTTTGTCAATATTCATGCAAATTGAATTTGATAGATAACGGTGCTATAAAGTAATCACTTTTGCAGTTGCTCCTTTTTGGGCGCTACGCAACAGGTGAAAGCAAAGTGGGAGTTTCATCCTCATCTTTCTTCTATTTTTTTCATCATATCTGTTCATGTTTTTTGGTTTGTTTCAAAATAAAAATTGAACTAGTAAAATATAATTGTCAAAATTTCTCGTTACAGCTAATTTAACATTAAATATGGAGCAAGGTCATTGTGCTTGTGTTGCCCTTCCACTTGAGGTAATGGACTGACGTTCCGTAAAATATCCTTTCACACTAAACCAAGCCTTATAATCATGAGTAAAAATGTATTGGTTAATTCCACTTCCAGGTTTGGGAAAAGGTTATCTCCTTCCTACACCGCGAGGAAGAGCTTCTCATCATCCAAAACGTTTGCACATCTGGTCCTCCTCGTGGACAAGCTCCCTGCCAAACTCTCCTGGAATCCGTGGTTTTCGAAGCAGCATACCGCCGAAGCCATGCTCACCTTTCGACACACTCCCGGCTCCCGTTTTGAGTGCAGAGAAGACATTCTCCACTTTCTCACCGTGATGGATCAGCGCCCCGACTACCAGAGCAACCCGTTCATAAACAGCACGGTTATCTTCAACTGGAGATCCGTTGGAGAATACACGCTCTCCACCGTGAAGCCCCATCTCTCGCCGTTCAACACGGGAGCCATGTGCGAAACTCTTGTATTTTATCCATGAGTTCGTCCCACAGTCCATGGAAAGCATTCCTGAAATCCTGAGCAATATGAAAAACATTCAGAGTCTCACTATCTATTCCCCCGCCTCAGATTACAAGCTCATCTCCAGCCGCTTCCGGTTCCCAGAGCTGCCGCCACTGAAGCACTTTCGAGAGCTTGAGATTCTTGGCATGGATAACTTTTTCCTGTTGAAACAAATTGTGAGCAATTACGGAGCCCAATTGACAAGCATCCATTTTTGGGACAACAAGTCAGTGACGATCCGCAGGATTGGAAAACTATTCTTGGTTTCTGTCCCAATTTGATAAACTTGAAGCTCTTGAACTCTGGATTCCTCGAGCACAGAATCAGAAGGGGAGAGGATGTGTCTGTTGCCTCCAAATTGCCCAAAGGATTGAAGCGATTTGCGTATAAAACTCTGTCAAAGGAGATTTGCGACAGTTTTGGAACGGAGTTGAATTCCGCGATGGGGGTTGCTGGACTTTTTAGCCAAAAATTGGAGATGCTATCTCTCTACGTGACGCTTCCGGATCGTGTTGGTGTGGCGCTTTGTAGTAACATCCCGGAATTTCCTGAGTTGAGAGAGTTGGCCATCCCATTTTCGTTCCTGGACCATCCCATTTTGCCCCAGATGACGAAAAAGTTCCCGAATCTGAAGCAATTGACTTTTCTGGATATCAAAGACAGCTTCCAGAATCGACGAGTCGGTGTGGATGAGCTACATAAGATATTTGGGTCTCTTTGGCATCAGTTCCCTGCATCCTTGGAAGTTATCTCCATTCGAAGTCGGCAGTTCAATGGGGATCTTCAGCGTCATTTTCCGGTTTTACACTCATGCTCGAAAATTCTTTGTTAAACAATCATTTTGAACGGATAAGTGTACAAACTCATTTTTAGCTTTTATTATAATTTGTCATGTACTTTCAAATGGTAACACGGCAAATTTTTTCGTTGAAATGTAACTGAATGTTGAACTTGAAGTAAATAAATTTCAAGTCTATATTAAATGATTTTCGGATCGGTACAGTTTTTAAGCATAGTAAGCTATCATTATTTTAATTTGAAATTGGGAAACTCCATCAACATTTTAATAAAATTTAAAAATATGAATTTAAATATACACTGCAAATTTCCCTGTAATTGATTTTCAACTTTATGTAATGACTGTTAAACATATTCCAACTTTTTATTAAATTTTTGATCAATGTCAATGTAATTAATGTCGCGTGGAATAGAAAATTTGCGTCCATTTCAAACGTAATGATACATTTAACGTTTTTAGACCAATCTTGTGATCTTGTGAATTCGGGGTTATGGTGACTTTACATACTACCGATATTTTTTGAAGAGATGCGAATATGTCGACGATATTATAAGACGGATGTAAGTTTACGAAACGCAAGTAATGTTCCCGTAAACGCAAGGGTCATGCTGACAGTGCAAATTGCACTGTGCAATACTGTGACTTTGTATTGATTCGCTATTGGGGCGACATGTAAAACTTGACAAAAATACAGCTACTCCTTTGGTCAATGGCATTTTCAGGGTGCTGGACAGTCATTCTGGAAATTGGGAGGTTTGTCTTGAGTAAGGGTAAAAAGACCATGGTTTCATGGAAATTGCATGATTGGGGAGTAAAGCAGAAAATAAGGTAATGAGAAAGTTTCAACGATGCACACAACCTCTTGTAATTAGCTATGGAAAACAATTCACTGTGAATAAAGGGAGCGTTCTTCGCTTTTATCGAGGCGTTTCCAGAGGCATATTTCGAGCTTTTTAACCACTGAAACTTAATCTCCTCTACTTGGTCTTCTTTATTATAACTTTAAAAAACTGAAGTATATTTATATATATGTGTAACTTTTTAAACGAATTTTTACCAATTCAAACTTTTTATACTGACATTTTAATGGATAGCTCTACATGGTAAACCGAGCACTGCCAATTTCCATAATGATGATTTGCTATTTTATACATTGGTGGTAAAAGGTTGTTCCAATTTCAACTTGTTATTTAGGTTTTGATATGTAGTCAATGTTGTATGTAATAGAATTCCGTTAAAATGGGTCGTCCATTTGAAACGTACCGTTAAAATCTGATTTTATGTATTATCCATGATTCAACGGTTACTAAAAACGACAGCATAATTGCCACCAAACACATGAATACTTACAGTAGATTGGTAGGTTGTCCGAAATCTAATCTATATGGTTTAATCTTTAAAACAACTACCACTTAAGTGTGTATGCAAACCCAGTCCTATTGGCAAACTTAAAAAAATTGAAAAACTTTACAAGTGAATATGATGGATAGATTTAATTAAACGATATAATCTTGTCCTTGAGGCGCCCTTTCCTTGCTTCACTCTTCTGCGTCAGTCTGAAGTAAGAAGGTAAGCATTCAAACTATCCTTAATATCCTAAATAAACTGAAAATCTTGTTTTCATATGAAATAAATGCGTATCTACTATGAGACGCAGGAATACCCAAAATCATCTTAGTTTGTTCTCAGTTTGAGTTTCAACATGTTCAGCAACCGCCTTTGTAAACTGACAACTTTTGCACACAACGTTTGCAACAACTGCCAAATACTGTCGTATAATTATGACTCAAAAACAAAAATTCTACACTGTGATAAAAGCCGAGAATATCGTGTAAAAAGAAGCTATAACTCACTTTTCTTTTGGGCAATCGCTTGTCTCTTTATAATTATCAAGTATCGTAGGCTCGGTGATGTGGACCGCTACAACCTCACGTTAGCATACTGGCTTTCCGGCATTCTTTCACTGGTCGTGGGCTCAATGTCTCGCTGGAATATCCGGAATATTTGTATTGCCTTCAATGGATTCAATGCATTTCTACAGTATATGCATAGTAAGTCGAAAATTCGATAGTTTTGCTTAAGGAAATCTTATTTACATTACTTTTTTTTGGTTTAGAAACGTATTACTTCAAGTTCAATCCAAACGCAAGCAGATACCAACTGTATATTGATACAGTTTTGTTCCTGCTCACTGTATTCACTGTCTTTGGATATATTTTAATAGTGATTGTGGTAATTTACAATCCCAGAGGACTCGTATTTCTTGGGGACCTGATTCCAGAAAAATACTTCTTTTTTCCTGTCCGGATTTTTACTATTGGTCTAACGGCATATTTTTTGGGCATTGCTCATTTATATCTCATTTCCAGTTTCTGTTCTTTGATAGTATATTGGGCCTACATACTACCAATATTTGTTGAGGAGATGCGAATAGGTCGAAAGTATTACAAGACATCTGAAAGCTTACGAATGGCGAGTAATATTCGACATGTGTATACAATTCTTAAACTTGTTCATGCTCACGTAAATTCTGTGCACGGTTTTTACATTGTTCCCGTAAACGCAATGGTCATGCTGACAGTGCAATACTGTAACTTTGTATTGATTCGCTATTGGGGCGACATGCAAAACTTGACAAAAATACAGCTACTCATTTGGTCAATGGCATTTGCAGGGTGCTGGACAATCATTCTGGAAATTGGGAGGTTTGTCTTGAGTAAGGGTAAAAAGACCATGGTTTCATGGAAATTGCATGATTGGGGGAGTAAAGCAGAAAATAAGGTAATGAGAAAGTTCCTACGATGCACAAAACCGCTTGTGATAAGCTATGGAAGACAGTTCATTGTGAATAATGGGAGCGTTCTTCGCTTTTATCGAGGCGTTTCCAGAGGCATATTCCGAGCTTTGTTAACAACCAAAACTTAACGATTGCTGTCTCAAAAAGTAGTTTATTTTGACGTTTCACAGCTTTCAAAATAAATGCATTATTTACAATTACTTAAATTTAAATCGCTAGAGTCATGCATATAGTGTATAGTGAATAATATATTAACATTTTTTAGATTATGTTTCAAATGTATTTTTAATTTTAATTCATTCCGGAAGCACTGTGTACACTGGACGACAAAATTGTTTGAAGAATTCGGCCAACTCGGTGAATGGTGGCCGTTGTTCTGAATCCAAATACCAACACTCCAGCATTTTTGCGTAGCTAAATAAAAATTGCAATAACGGTTTAAATAAATTATAATTCTAACCAAAGCTATTTAATGTTTAAATACGCAAATTTTCTCCTACATTTCTTCAGATGCAAATTGGGGACATGAAAGCTTTAGCCCATTTCGTAACTCATCTGCGAATTCCATTGTCCAGTTTAATCCAGCGTAAGGTGTACCTCCTTAAATTAATATGGAAACATTTTTACTTTTTAAGTCAAAAAATTAATTTATTTTAGTAGTACCTAGACTATAAATTTCAAAGAGAGTCACGCCATAACTCCAAACATCTGATTTGGATGTGAATTCCATTCTAGTTAGTGACTCATAAGCCATCCACTTCCAAGGCAGGGGTTCTTGCGACTTTTTCACGTACTTTTGATATTCATACAGTTTACGGGACAACCCAAAATCTCCAATTTTACAGGAGTTATTACCAGCTAGCAACACATTTCTTGCAGACAAGTCCCCATGAACCACATGTTTACTTTCTATGTAAGCCATTCCATTCGCAATATCCTTAGAAAATTGATGGAGCTCATGAAAGTATACGAAATCTTCAGCTTGTGTGCTTTGATAAATGCTGTCTTCTTCTCTGGCAATAACATTCTTTTTCTTTCTCAAGTAACTTTCTAATGACCCGTTGGTGCACAATTCGGTGGCAATATACAGAACACCTTTGATTTTAAAATGTTAATTTAGTACACAACGCAATAAATAAACTTACTAAAAAAAATTTTGTAGACAATCTTGGAAACCTTTGCTAATTTCTTTTGTGTAAGCCCCAAAGAAACACACAACGTTTGTATGAACTCCAATATAGCAAAGTACTTTGACCTCTGACAGAACATTTTTAAACGTTCCTTTTGGACAATCCTTGTTTGGTCTTTTGATGGCAGCCTGCTTACCTTTGGCAATTCCTTTGTAAACCGTTCCAAAGTTTCCAGCGCCTAGTACACTGTCGATATCTGAATTCAAAAAGTTTTAGTGGTTTGTAATATTTTTAAAAATCTATTAATAATTTTATTTTTACCAATAATCAGGTCATTTTTTGGAAGGTCATAATCAGACTTGAACTTCATGTATTCTGGACTGGAAAATAGTTCAGCACCCTCAACCGAATTGTTATTTTGAGGTCTTTTCCGTCCATGTAAGAACTCTTCCACTTCCTCATCAGATAAATATTTTCTCACGTTTTTATAACGCACAAACCAAAATATACTGATTGCTATGAACAGGATCAGCAATACAATGCTAACTGATGCAACAGCCACAAATGTTTGGGAATCTTGTGTAACAATTTTTGTATTCGTTTTGACCGCAGGTGGCGGATACCACATAAGTCGTCCAGAAATAGCTGTAAAAATTGCATAGTTTATAGCTCATTTATAAATATTATACTAAAAGAGTGACGTTAAAACTTACAGGATTCCTTCTCAATGTAGGAAAATGGGTCGGTCAAATCAGTATCATTTTGTATCCCCCACCATCCATTTCCATCAGAATTGAGCTCCGTATCAAACGCATTAACCAGAAAGTATTGTATTTCATACGCAACACCAAATTTGTAAAAGTGAGTGAGTAGCCTGAGATAACGGTCCATGGTTTCCGTATCTTTGTTTAAAATTACTTTTATCTCAATTCGGAAGTAAACTTTTAACTGAGGCATAAATTGTTGGAAAACTCTTTTGAAATACAAATGGCTATCGAACAAGTGGCCTAGATATTGGTGGTCACCTTGAGTTAGTAATTCCAGTTCATATTGGCAAATAATGTAATCTAATTTTGACAACTGATTTTGAATTCCAAAATTTGAAATCTTTTGAATGAAAGCATGTAAAATGTTCACACAGCTGGTTGAATTTAAAAGTATCCCTACGTTTATGTCTAATTCTTTAAAATTATCTACCAAAGCCTGTACAAATTACTTGTCAGTGATGAACTTCTCTTGTAGGTCAATATGGATGCCTTTAATATGAGGAATTATTTTTTTTCATTTGATCTAGAAACTCACTAAATAATGCCACGTTATTAATGTTGGAATATTGTAACCAAGAAAATATTTTCGATTTGACTCGATTAAATTCTTTCCTGCCAAAGCCTTAATAGCCTTGATAACATCCCTCCAATTAGTTTCAACGATAATTTCTGCATATTGAAATCTATGCAAAACGAACTGTAGCATAATTTCATACACCTCAGCCGAATCGTAATACTTATTTAAATCTGTCATGTTGAGTATTGCACCGATATGTGTATTGTGAAAAAATTTCACTTCCACGTTTGGTTTTTCCTGTGTCCATTCTACGCAAGGATCCACAGTCCAGTTGTTAATTCCAGTTGGATAATTACGCAAAACAAAAATCGGATTGGTCGCCAGGATGTCTTTTGAATTTTCTGCCAAATGTTCCACGGGACGCAAAAATGATAGCCAACCAGAAAAGTCTGGTCGGTTAAGATAATCAAAAGCAGTTTTCAAGATCACTGGAAAGTTATTTATCTGGGCCCAGTTCAAAATTGCTTCCACGTAAAGGTTTGCTTCAAGAATTGCCGGATTGCAAAATGCAGTTACTTGGTAATTCTCTTCTATGTAGACTTGTTTCGTGGCCCAAACGTCCAGACGTAGGTGAACAGTTGCTTCAGGATGCCTGAGTAGTATATGTTTTCGAAATGTGTTCACGGCTTCCAGTTGGTTTCTCACGTTGTCCTCATAATGCAAATGATAATTTTGTTGGTAATATTTGGACTGAAGGTTAACTTCCGACTTTAAAATATAAATACTGCCCCCAATTTCTTTGCAGGCTTCCACCACAGAAACCACTTTTGATTCGTTCAGCCACTTAAAAGAGGCTCTGCGGAATGAACATCCAAACTTAAATTTGTGTGACATTTGCTGTGCAAATTTTTGTGGAACATGGGCTTTCGTTTTCAAGGTTCCTTTGTTTGAAACTTGGAAAATGAGTACTTTTGGAACGACTTTCCAAATTAATCCGATTGGTTCTTTTACAATTTCTCTCTCAACTTCACTCCAATTGTAAGAGCACGAATTTATTGCTGGAAAACCTTTATCATGATGGACAAGCGTATCCGAATAGTCCAACATCACTTCAAGGTTCGCATAATTAGGTTTTTTAAGCGTCTCATACAGTTTCAGTACTTCTTCAGAATTTAATGTTTTCCATTGTTCTATACCAAAAAGTATTTCATTTATTGCTCAAAGCAAATTTGATATGAAACCATATACTAATTTAATTTTTATTTACCATGGGTTAAAACGACTGCATCGAAGTATTTTGAAATTGCCGCCATCGCTGTAGGCACGTACCATTTCAAGTTTTGAATTTCTGTATCTAAACTATTGCACGTATTACTCTGCACATCTGGCATTACTGAAAATTTATTCGCATGCCTTTCCTTGCCAAAATGAGGAATCTGTATAATCATGCTTTTGTTGTTGACGTTGAAGCAGTATTTGTCCAGCTTTGAGCATAATTCAATAGAAGTCTACGATGTCCCTCTTTTCCTACACTAGCAGGGGTTGGAAAGTAAATAGGTTTTGGCATTTTGTTTACCGTCAAATACAGGTTGTGCTTTATGAACTTCAGATTTTCTTCATCATGCAGGGAGTCCATTCTTTTTTTAAACAAGCCATATGACTCCGTTACACCAACAGTTTCTCCAAATTTCAATTTAGAACAAGAAAATTTGCCCTGTTTATTGCTAGCGTCATGGCTTTCCCTTCGCATTGAATGAGGGCTTCATTGTAACCCAAATCCTATTTTTGTGGAAGTATTCAGTGTTATCCATCGTTCTGTATTTATCAGCATGTTCCAAACACCATATTCCACTCTCTGTATATCTTCACAATTTGTTTTATCGTGTATTTTGACAATCATATGAAAGCGTAAGTCACTCAAATCAATTTTCGAATTAGTTGTCAGCCCATTAAATTCAGATATTGTTGACACATCAAACCTATGAAATATAAATGACGTTAAAACTTCTACATATCATGCGAATTTAACATTTACATGAACGCTTACGTTAGAGATATCAAAAAATTTATATTGATTCCAAAGGTTTCAAATATAATATGGGATGCATTCCTTATTAGTCCCTCACACAGTTCCACTTCAAAGATGCTGCAATCTAAAAAAATTCCAAGTCGTATTGCAAATTTTTAGTTGTTGAAACAATCAAATGAAAAAGAAATAGCAGTCATTTTTTCGAACCTGGAGAATAAAGTAATGTTACTGGGATAGCCAATAATGTTTCTTTGTTTAACTGGGGATGTGAGCCTAAATTTCTAATGAAGTCGTCCTTCAAAAGTGTCCCTGAAAGGAGTGGTTGACGTTTTCAGTCACATCGTGGATAATGTTTGGAAGTTTATTATTTTCTTGCGCAATCAATTGATTGCATGATACTTGAAATATTGATACGGTGACGAACACACATATTTGTAAAACAATTCTTGGAAACATTTGTAAATACTTATAATGTAGACTAATTAAATAAATTTATTCGATTACAAACACTCGGCGTATGATTAAGTAAAACCAAAGCTTACAGTTTGTTGTACAATGATGATGCGGTACTGAATACGAATGAAAAATTTGCTTGATGTTTTCCATCAATGTATTACAAGGTTTATGGAAATAAAGAAAATGTATTTGTGACACTAAAAATATAACCGATTTGAAATAAATAAAGCATACACGAATAACAGGATGTGGCCCAGAAAGCATGCGTCAAGGAAATCCCTAATTTGAGTGCTGACATAAATTAAGTGAGTTGTAGTAGAGCGACTCATGAAAGTTTCCAAGATGAGATGACTCATGGGACACGTCACAAGCACCAAAAGTATTATTACATATTATAATAAGTTTGTCCTGATGAAGGTGTTAAGTGTGACACAGAAAGCTCGACAAAGAATAAAATTCGTATAAAGAATGTCCTCACGAACCGATGCGCTTAATCATAAAGTATTATTATATGTATATATTATTAAGACATATATTTTAGTCAATAACTATCCTGGTCGGACATTGAAAAAATGAACAAGTCAAAATTTAGCTTTACTTTAAGAGTTTCAAAATGTTAGAAAATTACTTAGATCTATGATTAAATAAATTAATCAGGTTGCTTATAATATAAGGAAGTCAATGAAAGTTTGAAATAAAAAAGAATGACACTTTTTTATTATTGCTTTTATTAGTGAATTTTATAAATGAGGAACAAAAAAAGAAAACAAAGGTACCTATTAAGAACATCGCGACATCTAGTGACTTAATATACACTGATTTAAAATATTGCATCAAAAACGCGTTACTATTTTGTAGTCAGCAAAGCCGAAATTTCCTCTCGTTAATTCCCCGATAAAAACGAAGTATGCTCTTTTTTCTGATAACGAATTGCCTTCCAAGCTTATCACAACTGGCTTGCACGATTTTGTAAATTTAGACATCAATTTATTCTGTTGTCGCGTCACCCCAGTCTTTTCTTTCCAAGACTTAACTGTAAGTCTTCCTTTGATAAAGATAATCCTTCCCAATTCTAAAACGCCTGACCAACAACCTACCATTAACACCAACTGTGTACTAAGCTGTGCTTTCGTCAACAAATGTAGTCTGTCCCAATAACGAATAAGAACGAAGTTGCAATACTGTGATGCTAGCATCAAATTAGCATTGGCAGTTACAACCACTACTCCAATCTTACAAAATACGTTTTATATGTGAAAGAATCGGTTTGAGAGGACATTTTTGATAACAAATAGTTTTAATAGTCGAGCTTTCTGCGTCTAACCTAACGCTTTCTTCAGGACAAATTTCAAAAAACTAAATCATTTTTTTAACGCTAATCACAATTTCAATGAAGCTGAAAGTTGAAATTTATATAAATTCATTATAGTATTAATTATGGTATTTTCGTTAGGGGTAACAGGAGATCCATCCAATCTTCGTGAATATCAACTTTTCCAGTGTTCCTATTCATTGTGTTGGGAGCTTTTTCTTATGTAGCATACTTTCTAGGAAGAGTCGGTTGTAGGTTCGGGTCTCACGTTGGATTAAAGATGCGTTACCAAAATCAATTTGATGATCCTTTTCAATTGCATGTCCTGCTACGGCTGATTCCACTGTGTTGTTGTTTTCGACGTCCTTTTTATGTTCTTTTACTCGTATATCAAGGGTCCGGCTAGTTTCGCCCACATAAATTGCATCGCAGTTAGATTTACAAGGGATTTTGTAAACTCCTACTTCAGCTGGTTTAGGTTTATTTTCGTGTTGCAAAGTAGTCTCGAGAGTTTCGTCAGAATGTATCCTATTTCAACCTCAAGAGTGGTCACGAATTTGCCTTTCAATTTTTGTTTGTGATTGTTCGCGAACCATGGTAGAATGATTCTTCCTTTTTGAGATTGATGAGAGAGATTGAGATGAGAAAAATACGTTTTCTTGCAGTATTTCCATGCAACGAAATACGTGGCAAAGATTTTCTGGGGTTCGCAGAGAGTCTTGAGTATTATATTGCCATTTGTTTTCTAAACTCATTTCAAAAAGGAATATAGCCAACATGTACGCACCGTAAAGAGCCCCTGCGCACAATATGCTGCATACAGCTAGGTGGACGATTATTATAAGGTAGGCGTGGTACAAAATAATCAGAAGGCGAATCGGGAAAAAGAAATACTTCTTTTGAATCAGGTCACCCAGAAAGAAAGAACCTCTGGGGTCCATGATCAGAACAATTGTTACAAGTAAAGTGGAGGTGAACGATAAGAATGCTACTAGATGCAGAAGTACGTCCAATAATAAAATCGCCTTGTTCTTATTTGGGTTGAATGACTGCCAGTATTTTCCTGAAATTAGAAATTTGTAAATTTTAGCGATAAATTTGGTTTACGAATAATTATTATAACTTACTGTGGATGTAGTATATGAAGTGAGAAAACCCGTTAAACATAATGCAAATATCATGATGACACATCCGAATAAGGGTCATTCCAATGGTCATTAGTGATCCCGCTAGCCAGTATGATAAAGTAAGGTTGTAGCGATTTACATCTTTTAGTTGATAATATTTAACAACAATGTAAAAGGAAGCAACAGCCCAGAAAAGAGCGAGATTGTGAATTAATTTTACTTTCCATTCGTTTTTGGGATCCCGATGTAGAGTTTTTCTTTTAGAATTGTAAGTAAAAGATGCTAAACCAACGTAGTTGGCTAGTTTTAGTAAGACTGTTGTGAGTTTACAAAGTCGTGCGCTAAACATGGGCCAAGTTTTATTCAATAGATAATATGAAAATCTGGAGGAAACAGGTAGCTACTAAACGTTTCGTCTTGACTTTTTGAAGGAACAATTTGCAGTAAAAGGCTGTCAAACTGATAACCAAGGCTTTAAAATTTCTGTAATACAAAGTCAAACGTTGTAGTAGATGAGGGTAAAATTAATGGTGGATAATTGGAACTCTATAACGTCTGCAAAGTACAATTAGCAGTTATTTTTTTCTTTCGAGGCATGCAATTTTCTGAAAATGAGTTTTAATGCATTAGAGAATTAATGCTCTTTAAAACGGCAATTGTAGGTAATTTGGTAATTTGTGGAGCAAACGCTTGACTTTTAAACCATGCTGCCGATTGAAACTAACAATTACAAACCGATAATTTTTTACTAGATTATATGGGAAACGAAATATAGACTACATGCAAATAAAAAAGATAATTAGGACTTTAAATTGTTACGCTTAAGCTCTAATCCACCCATTTCAATAATTACTACCCGCAATGGGGTAGCAATTTTATAAGGGGAAGAAAATGAAGAGTTCCTGGAAACTATTTGATTGGGGGAACTGACGATAATCATGGATTTATTACCTAATTTTGGATGTCCTGCCGACCATTTACAATCAATTACAGAAGTTATATGCAATACGAAAATTATATTCTTACAAGTTTGTTAGAATTGACGCAAGGAGCTTTATTAGCACTGCTGGCATTTTAAATTTATTAAAATGCATTGAGGATAATTGCTTAGTTGTAGTTTTGTTATATTTGAGAATCCTACGCTAGTTTCGATGAACATTGCCAAAATTAGTCTAGTGTTTATTCGCATCATAGGGTAAGGGTTTTTAAGTAAATTGTTTCGTATCAAATTTGACAATTTGGAATTAATTATTTCATTTGTACCCATTTTTATTACTTACAAAATAAAAATTCAATTACGACGTAAATGTCATTTTAAAATTACTCAAATTTGAACTGCAATTGAAAACTGTATTTTAGTTACGGAAAAACAACATTATTTATAACAACTTTGTTTTTCTAGCAAAATTGCTTTGTTGTAAAGAGACTTGAATTTTAGTTTGTAAAAATAGATACAGTTTGTAGGATCAGTACTCAACTTTAGATAGTCAGTTTGGATTAGCAATCACCTCACAACGGACACTCTTACTCTTTGCATAGCGGCACTTTTTTAAATTATACAATATGTTTAGTAAAAAGTTCTATTATATTATTTGGTCATGTCTTTACTTGGGATGTATGATTGGGGCAATTCCTTTCCGCTATGAATGGAAAACGCAGACATTCATTTTCTCAGAATATGCATACTCTCTCTTCAAAGCTAATACTTTACTAGTACTAGTAGTAAATGGGTTCATGGGTACCCAGACAATTCGCTTCAAGATTGCTGGAAAATCTGATTACTTCAGTTTAAACTATGCCTTTAATATCGGTTCTGGATTGATTCTGTCGTCCTTCTTGGTAACTTCAATGTTCCGACAAGAAATACTAGCACTGATGAATGGATTTTTCCGATTTTTCAATGATATTTTTCGTAAGCATTTAAAACATCTTAGTACTAGTTTTCAAATATTCCGTAAGCATAAAATATACAATTTTTTTTAGGAATCTACCGACCAAACTTTGATCCAGAAACAAACAAAATGACTCGCATGCTCGAAATGTTTGTTGTGACGATAATGTTGAACCTAATGTGTACAGGATTTCTCATATCGGCCACATTTACAATATTCCCAAAAGCTCCAATTATGCCTGGAAACATAATTCCAGCCGAATACTTTACAATTACTGTTCAAATCATACAAACGACGCTCTGGATCATTTATAACACTGTCATATATGCAAATCTCTCTGCGGTTGCTTCGTTTGTTGTTATTTACGCTGCACTGATGATTCCATTTGCTACCAAAGAGTTTAGGATGAGTGGGGTAAAACGATACAAATTTACACGGAAATTCCGTACCGCCAGCTGTATAATGCGGGAATATCGATGCATTCAAATACTCCATTCTTTATTTTTGAAATTGATTGGAGTTCTACTTGTTCCCATTCACTCAATCATTGTGCATTTTGTATTGTTCTGTAATTTCGTTCTGATTCGACATCGGAATGATAATCATACAGCAGTTATAGCTATGCTTGGCTTATGGTCGGTTTTTGGTCAAGTGTTTTGGTCAATTTTGCTTCAAGTGGGTGGGTATGCATACCGTCATGGAAAAATTGTGAAAGAATCTTGGAAACTACATGACTGGGGATCCAAATACAATAATAAGCTGATGTCTAAATTTCGAAAGTCTTGCAGACCGTTCATGATGAACTATGGAAATACTTATGTCATTGGGAGGAATAGTGTTCTCAAATTTTTAAGAGGGTTGATTAGAGGAACGTTTCGGGTGTTGCTTACTGTGAAGAAATAATTGATGATTAAAGGAAAATTGAGCATACTTTTCATGTTTACTTTTGAAAGCATTGCTTTATGATGAAGCTTTAAATATTAGGGTAAATTAAACCTAAAATGCACTTAAATTACTTCAAATGAGAGCCTACGTGTAAAATTGAAAAAAATTAGTGGTTTAGACATTTTACAATCACAATTTGTATCATACTTTTAATGATTTCGTAATTATTTTGTAACTACAAGTTACAATGTATAGTTTTGTTACCATCTATGAATTTTTGAAACTACTATTACTTTGGGGTCCATGATTGAATCAATCCTATTTCAAAAACATGTCGCGAAGTCTTTATATTTTGCAATACAATGCAAAATGAATTAGACCCCTAACCCTTTTAGTTCAAACGTTATCTTGGGTCGTCGACTCTACTGGTAACCCTTTTCTATATTGGGTGCCTATTGGAAATGGAGTGATTAAAATTATTTTAACCACAATATTGGTTTTCCGACAAAAGGGATTCCTTTGCAATCGCAATTTAGGATTACCCAATATGGGATGAAATACGTTTGTTCATCTGTTGTCTGAAAAAATATGTTATTTAAATTTTAAGTAAAAATTATAGATGAACTGAAAGTATGTTGTATGTAATAATAAGCAAACATTGAGTTCTATTAATTTTATTTCTTTGTAATAACTTCATAAAAACACAGTTAATATAAGGTAATATCAGTAAACTAATATTTGCTTTTAACTCAAATTTGAATAGCTAACGAAATAATGTTTAATTCAATGTAATGGTAATTGATTATTAAATCTATTTTCTAGAAAAAAAACTATTTTTGAACTCAAACATACACTGAAAGATTATCCATTGTGAAATTTTATAGTTACACAACTATACTGTTAACTGTTCTTATTTTAAGCATTTGTAGTAATAATTATTTTAATTAAAGCAATTCCCAAGCATATGAAGGTAAGAGCCAATACAGTATTTCTCTGTTTGGCTCTCAAATATTAATAATTGGTGGAGATTTCAATCGTATGACTAACCCCGTAATTGCGGTTTATGCTAATGGTTTACTTTTTCAAAGTTAGCAAAACACGAAATGTTCCTCCCGTTAAGCTCCGCATAAACTTTAAAATACTACGCTGGTTTATAAAATACAAACTTTCGTAATTGATCATGAATGGTTTACATGATTTACGAAATTTTGACATAAGCTTTCTATCTCGCCTTGTCGCCCAGTTCCATTTCACCAAGACTCCTGGGCTTTCCTTCCACGACCGTACACATATCCTCCCATTGCTAGAAAAGAGAGACCAGAAAAAGCAGTTCCCAGAATTGACCACAGTGCTAACATTGTCATCACAGCTGGATGAATTTCATTTCGGTGAAGTATTACAATAACATTGCAGAAGAGGACAAGATTCATTATCACAAAATGAACTGGAATAAGCAGGCATCCGATTACATCCATGAATGCTGAATGCATTACTTGCACAGATCTGTAATTTAAAATTAGGTTTCTAGTGAAACGGAAATTCCGTGATGTTCTGTAGTATACTAGCCCACTTTTTAAGAGGAACTCTCTTGCTACAAATGGGATCATCTGAGTGGCATAGATGGTTATGGTGGCTCAACGACAGAGAAATTTGCATAGATTATTGTAGTCATATGAATGTAATAAAGGGTATGAAGAAGCTGAACTGGAACAGTGAAATATTCATCCGGAATAACGTTTCCAAAACACACGGGAACCTTTGGAAATATTGTGAATACCATTGAAATCAGTAAGCTGGTTCCCATTAGATTACAAATGAGGAGAACAAGTAGCAAGTCAAGCAACTTTGAGCTTCTTGCTGTTTCAGGATCAAAGGCAGACATGTATTTACCTAAAATTACAATAAGAAAATGTAGTTGTATTAGCTATAATTTAGAAGTACTACCACCTACACCGTTGTGATGTAGCTATGGGTGGAAGCTTGTAATTAAAAAACTGAATAAAACAATTATTTAAATCTAAAAACTCATTTACCGAAACCCCGTCTAAAGTATTGCAAAAATCCGTTCATTGCTGCCATGATCTCACGGGAAAACAAACCAGGAATTGCCATTGATGCCCAGATGACTCCAGAACCAATGTTGAAAGCATAGCTCAAGTTAAAGTGATTTGGCTGTCCTAAAACTCGAAAACGAATCGTTTGTATGTACATGAAACCCTGCATTATGACCAACAATATGAAATTTATTCTGAAGAATCGGTGCGAGAACTTTGAAAATACGAATTTCTTTTTATTCCAGCTATAGTGGAATGGAATGGCACCAATGACGCTTCCAGCTAAAAAGTATGCCCAAATGATGATATAAAACGTTTTGCTAAACATGATTTTTGATTTGAACGACGTTCAAAAGGATATATGAGCACCATATATTATAGCCTCATCTGTCTCAAAAAGAAAATTCACTGACAAAGAAAGAAGGAATGGTCAAACGGTCAAACCCAGAAAAATTTGATTTATTTTCATATCCAATTAAAACTTTAATTTGAAAGTAAGATTTGGTTATCTCTGGTCCTTTAAAAATTTAAAACGATTTATCGATTTAAAACACGGAGACAGTAAGCATTGGTGCCGTAGCGAAGCCATTAAAACTAGTTTAGGTTCATGTTTGGTTAATAGTTTAAAAAAATAATTGGTGCCAGAATTACTACATTTTGAACACAGAATCTAATAATAAAGCTAAAACAGTAGGCGCTGTAGCAATGCTGCAGGAAGATTTACCGGTCTAGCACAGTGTAAATGGGTAAAAATTTTGACTAAAATTGACTGAATTGAATTGAATTCTGCAGCCATGCCATGCGATTTGTGTCTATTTTTACAAAACTAAAATTTACGTTTCTTCACAAGAAAGCAACTGTACGAAAAAAACAAAGTTATTATATTTTTTGATTTCCGTAACTAAAATGACTTCTCAATTTTAGCTCAGATTCGCTCAATATGCAATTTAAGTCGTAAATCAATCTTTATTTTGTAAGTGGTAAAAATGAGCAAAAATGAAATAAAAAAGTCCAACATTTAAACAATTTATATAAAAATCTTTAACCAATTATACTTAGAAACACTAGACTCCTTTTGATAATGTTCGTCGAAATTAGGTTTCTCAAATACAACAAAACTAAAATTAAGCATTTATCCTCAATTTGTTTTAATAGATTTAAAATGTCAGCAGTGCTAATAAAGTTCCTTGCGTCAATTCTAACAAAAATATAAGAATACTACGTTGCCGTATTGCATAAAAGCTTCCGTAATTGATCATAAATGGACGGCAGGACTTCCAAAATTTGGTCATTAATCTATTATTATAGTGAGTTCCCCAATCAAATATTTTCCATGAACTCTTCATTTGCTTCCCCTTATTATAAGCATATCCCCCAAGCTGCAAAACAAGGCACCAAAAGATAGTCCCTCCAATCGACCATATGGTAAGCATAGCTACAACCCCAGGATGCATTCTCCCCCTTTGACGAATCACAACGAAGTTGCAAAACAGAACTAAGTTAGTAACAAGAATGTGAGTAGGTACAAGAATATATCCTATAATTTGCATAAAGCAAAAGTGCAACACTTCGACCGATCTGTATTCCAGAAAAATGTTTTTGACAGAACGAAGTTTCCCAGAAAATTTGTAAGGTTTTGAGCGGCCCACACAAAATTCCCGAGTTACAAGTGGAATTAAAAGAGTTGTGTAAATTAGTATATTGGTCATCACTATAGCAAGGTTCACCCAAATTACGGTGCACAACCAAGTCCAGTAAATCGTTTGCAGAATGCAAAACGTATCTGTCAAATATTCCCGTGGAATAACGTTTCCCGGCAAAATGGGAGTCGCAGGAAACTTTGTGATTATGAAAGAAATAAGAAAGTTTGTTCCCATAGAAAATGCGGCAATAACAATCACAAGTAATTCCATGAATAAAGAAATTGAAGCTTTGTCTGGATCAAAGTCAGGTTTATACATTCCTAGTAATAATGTACAAAATATATTAGAACATATTTTAAAATTATTTAAATACATGATTTTCTTACGAAAGATTCTATCCATAAAGAGCATATATCCGTTCATGGTTTCAACCAACTGGTGGGGGTACATAGATGTAAGAGAAAAGCATGTGACTATGATTCCAGATGCAATGGTAAAGGCATAACACAGGTTGAAGTAGTCTAGATTCCCGAGGATTCGAAATCGTACGCTTTGGACACATATAAAATTTCCAAAATTCCAAACAAAATCAAATTAAAATTGAAAAGAGATGATGCAAATTTTGAAATCATAAACTTTCTATTTCTTAATTGAAAACGTAATGGGGAAGCTCCAATGAGACTTGAAAATACATATGCTACCCAAGTAATGGTGTAGAATCTTTTGCTAAACATGTTTGGATTTCGGTTTTGAATGCTGTTTTATCAATAGAGTTTCTCTACAGCTACATATACTACGTATTTTTAAAACATCTGAATGTGCTTCAGCTCTGTGATCCAGTCCCAGAAAATTTGAAGTCGTTTAATAAATTCGAAAAAATTCAAATCAATTTTCCCTAATTTGTAGAAAAATTAGTTTAATTAAGTTAATGCTCGATGTTGTAAAGGAAGGTACTTAGTTTTAAATTGAAGTACATACGTCGAGTCTCTTTTAATAATCTTACTTTGACAAGTTTGCATATTTGAGTACATAAAAATGATGATTGTCTAAAACATAATACAAGAGTCTACCTGGATGATTTTTTGGACACTATTGTAACCATGCACACTGCCAACCATATAGTTTCTCCATAATGCCAAACTTACATGTAGGTTACTCGTTGCACACACCTACTAAAGTAGTTGTGCGTCAGTATGGGCCCACTACTACAGCCCGCCAATCAATGCCACAATTCTTTTTTACATAGAGGATTGACGATAAGTTAGCGAACCAGCATTCAAACTCGAATTACTCGGTCAGCTGTTGTTATTTTTTTAGTAGCATTAGTGCGTTAAAAAGGCCAAACTTTTGTGTATTACATATGCAATTTTGGAGTTTCAAAAATGTCGGATTCACGTTTGAGCCGAGTTCAAAGTCAGGCACTCGCGGATCGCGTTTTACATTTTTACTTTGACGTGAGTGGTTATGACTCGGAAAAAACTTGGCACCACTTCAGGGATGAAGGATGTTCGAAGACAACCATCTACAGTTACATAAAAAAGGGTAGGGAATCCGGTGAAGTTACTTTTGGGAAGAAATCGGGTCGTCCAGTGACCGTAGCGACCCCCAGAAACGTCCAGAAAGTTGAGAAAGCGTTCAAGGAAGACTCCAAGTTTAACAGTGAAACAGCCAAGATCATCGGAATTTTGCCAAAAACTTTGAGCCATATTAAAGTGAAAAAGCTGGGCATCAAAGCTAGGACACAAAAGTCGGCACCCAAGTACATTAACAACCAGGAAAGTAGAGTACAAGAAGGTTCAAAGTTTTTAAAGCGAAAACTCAACGACAAAATTCCGGTTATCGATGACGAGACGTATGTCCACCTGGATCCATCACAAGTGCCGGGAAGACGATTTTATCATAGTTCCGATCCTGCGGAAGTTGCCAGTGCTCAGAAGTACAGATTCCAGACTAAGTTTCCCAAGAAAATTCTGATCTGGCAAGCTATGGATGAACTTGGAAACGTTTCGCAACCCTTCTATTCAGAAGGAACTATGACGGCGGACGTATACATTCGGAGTGTCTCCAGCGGCGGCCTGCTTCCGTTTATCGGTGCTCATCATGAAGTCGAAACGTGTTTTCTGGCCGGACTTGGCATCATCACATTATGCGAAATAAGACGCAGGAGTTCCTCAGAGCCAAAAACATCGAGTTTGTACCCAAAGACAAAAACCCTCCCAATTTTCCCCAAGGTCGCGCGATTGAAAGTTTTTGGGCTGTATGTAAGAGCAGGTACTCTAAGCGAAAGAATGCGCCAAAAACCCTTCATGGATTCCAGCAAATTTGGACAAAAATATCAAAAGAAGTTGCGAAGTCGTCCGGAAAAGCCCTAATGGAGCATGCTGCAAAGATGATTCGCTCTACAGCTACCAAAGGGGTTCAGTAGGCTCTTCAGATGATCAACAAGTAGCTTATAAAATTTTCTATCTGTATTCGAAAAACATGAATTAATAAAGTCATCATTTATGGAAATTACAGCCAAATTACGCCAGTTCGCTAACTTATCGGCAATCCTCTACTGCTACATTTTAAATACTACCGCTCATAGTGCTACATTTTGCATGCTGCCACATTGTGACCTGAGTGATGCTCAAGGTTAATTGGAGAGATTTTTCTCCATTATTTAGTCTAAATTTTTGGTACCATATTCAGTACCTAACAAGCTCGCATACCCAAAAATAATCCATTTCGGATTATTCCAGATATTTTGTATTTTATAGTTTTTTGTTGATAACATCAAAAACATACCGTAAAAAACGCAAACCCTTCTGTTCCATGAATGTATGAAGCTGCCGTTACTCTTAAAACAAACAAATGTTACTGCACGAAGTGCAGTAACTGGCCGTCTTCTAGTAGTAAATTAAAAATTGATAACGCTTTTCATTAACAAAATTACATTTTTATCTGGTACAAAGAAAGAGTTCTAATTGACTATCAATTTTGGTAATAGTCCCTATAAAATGGCAGGTTTTAGGAAAAATTGCAAAATTGGTTAAAATGGGCTTTTGATTGTATGGTTATGGAAACAATATTATGGAGATTGTAGCTAATAACACATAATTTTTAAATGACACGACATGTAGTAGCTTGCGGAAATCATATACCGACATTTAATATGCGTATTGGGCTAAATGTGTGCTGTCTTCAAGAAATGCGGTTACCATTAATGACATATGCTTTCAATAAACCTTTGGATACATTATACAAAAATTGTTTGCTACTACGATTTGCCCAGTTTTTCATTTTCTATTTGACCAGCAAGTGGTACTTCGAAATTTATTCTGAAACTTTGGAACCTTGGAGAAAATCTCCATTTTGTACAGTCCAACGGTTGCGGGTAGCCAGGCATATTTAGCTGCCTTGTAAATCTGTCAAGATATGCAGGAAAGAAGTTTATGTCAAAATTTACAAAATCATGTAAACCAGTTGTGATTAGTTATGGAAGAAAATTTATTATCAGAAAAAGAGCGTGCTTCCTTTCTATAAGGGGTTACCAAGGGGACATTTTAGACTTTGTTGACAACGAAGATTTACTTTTGTAAGGTTATTTATTTATTGATTTTTAGATTGTTTAATGGGTTCTAATGCCATTTTCGGTTTGTAATTCATAGACACGGCAATTTTATCTTAAATGACAGCATAATTTCAGATTTACACCCCATAAATTCACCCTGAATTGCCTGATCTTATTACCTAATTTTTCGATCCAGGGAATAAAATTATTCGTAGTCATTAATCAACATAAATTCTATACATTCGCATATATATGAAATAAAATTGTACAGGGAAATTTTGGTTTACTGCATAACTAAACATGAAGCATAGAAACTTGGAAGCTGCTAGTTTTTAACATGTTATTACCGTCATTCTAATGACGTACTTCCGATTGATGTGGGTAATAATTATTGAAATGGGTTGATTAGAGCTTTAAACAATTTAAAGCTTATAAGCCCTAATTATCTTTTTTATTTACATGTAGCCTATATTTAGTTTTCCATAATCTATTAAAAAAAATTATCGGGTTGCAATAGCTAGTTTCAATTGGTAGCATGGTTTAAAAGTCAAGCGTTTGCTCCACAAATTACCAAATTACCTACAATTGCCGTTTTAAAGAGCATTAATTCTCTAATGCATTAAAACTAATTTTCAGAAAATTGCATGCCTCGAAAGAAAAAAATAACTGCTAATTGTACATTGCAGACGTCATAGAGTTCCACTTATCCACCATTAATTTTTACCCTCATATACTGCAACGTTTGACTTTGTATTACAGGAAATTTTAAAGCCTTGGTTACCAGTTTGACAGCCTTTTACTGCAAATTGTTCCTTCAAAAAGTCAAGACGAAACGTTTAGTAGCTGCCTGTTTCCTCCAGATTTTCATATTATCTATTGAATAAAACTTAGCGCGCCATGTTTAGCGCCCGACTTTGTAAACTCACAAAAGTCTTACTAAAACTAGCCAACTACGTTGGTTTAGCATCTTTTACTTACAATTCTAAAAGAAAAACTTTACATCGGGATCCCAAACACGAATGGAAAGTAAAATTAATTCACAATCTCGTTCTTTTCTGGCTGTTGCTTCTTTTACATTGTTGTTAAATATTACCAACTAAAAGATGTAAATCGCTACAACCTTACTTTATCCTACTGGCTAGCGGGATCACTAATGACCATTGGAATGACGCTTATTCGGATGTGTCATCATGATATTTGCATTATGTTTAACGGGTTTTCTCACTTCATATACTACATCCACAGTAAGTTATAATAATTTTTCGTAAACCAAATTTAACGCTAAAACTTACATATTTCCTATTTCAGGAAAATACTGGCAGTCATTCAACCCAAATAAGAACAAGGCGATTTTATTATTGGACGTACTTCTCAATCTAGTAGCATTCTTATCGCTTACTTCCACTTTACTTGTAACAATTGTTCTGATCATGGACCCCAGAGGTTCTTTTTTTCTGGGTGACCTGATTCAAAAGAAGTATTTCTTTTTCCCTATTCGCCTTCTAATTATTTTATACCACGCCTACCTTATACTAATCGCCCACCTAGCTGTATGCAGCATATTGTGTGCAGGGGCTCTTTACGGTGCGTACATGTGCTCATACTCCTTTTTGAAATGAGTTTAGAAATCAAATGGCAATATAATACTCAAGACTCGCTGCGAACCCCAAAAAATCTTTGCCACGTATTTCGTTGTGTGGAAATATTGCAAGAAAACGTATTTTGTAAGATTGGAGTAGTAGTTGTAACTGCCAATGCTAATTTGATGCTGGCATCACAATACTGCAATTTCGTTGTTATTCGTTATTGGGACAGACTACATTTGACCAATGCACAGCTTAGTACACAGATGGTGTTAATGGTAGGTTGTTGGTCAGGCGTTTTAGAATTGGGAAGGATTGTCTTTATCAAAGGAAGACTTACACTTAAGTCTTGGAAAAGAAAGACTGGGGTGACCGACAACAGAATAAATTGATGTCTAAATTTACAAAATCGTGCAAGCCAGTTGTAATAAGCTATGGAAGGCAATTTGTTATCAGAAACAAGAGCATACTTCGTTTTTATAGGGGAATTACACGAGGAACATTTCGGGCTCTGTTGACTACAAAATAGTAACAATGTTTTTGATGCGAATATTTTAAAATCAGTGTAAAAAACACCACAGGATGTCGCGAAATGGAACATTCATAGTTATAGGCTTCTTTGTGTTTCAATTTGTTGTGCCTTCATTTCATTCTAATTTCACTAATAAAAGCACTAATAAGAAAGAGTTATACTTTTTTATTTCAAACCTGCATTTGCTACCTTAAATTAGAAGCAACCTGATAAATTTATTAAATCATAGATCTAAAGTAATTTTTTAACATTTTGAGACTCTTATAAAACTAAAACTTGACTTCTTCGTTTTTAATGTCGGAGCGGGATAGTTATTGACTATAATATATTTCTTAATAATAATAAATATAATAATACCTTATGATTAAAAGCATCGGTTCTTGAGGACATTCTTTATCAGAATTTTATTGTTTGTCGAGCTTTCTGCGTCACACTTAACACCTTCATTAGGACAAACTATAATAATGGACTTTTGTGCTTGTGACGTGTCCATGAGTCATCTCATTTTGGAAACTTTCATGAGTCGCTCTACTACAACTCGAATAATTTATGTCAGCACTCATATTAGGAATTTCCTTGACGCATGATTTTCTGGACCACATCCTGTTATTCGTGTATGCTTTATTTATTTCAAATGGGTTATATTTTCAGTGTCACGAATACATTTCCTTTATTTCCATAAACCTTGTAATACATGGATGGAAAACGTCAAACAAATGGCGCATTCGTATTCAGTACCGCATCATCATTGTACAACAGACTGTCAGCTCTGGTTTTACTTAATCATACGCCGAGTGTTTGTAATCCAATAAATTTATTTGACTAGTCTACATTATAAGTATTTACAAATGTTTCAAAGAATTGTTTTACAATTATGTGTGTTCGTCACCGTATCAATATTTCAAGTATCATGCAATCAATTGATTGCAAAAGAAAATAATAAAACTTCCAAAAATTATCCACGATGTGACTGGAAACGTCAACGAAGTCCTTTCAGGGACACTTTTGAAGGACGACTTCATTAGAAATTTAGGTTCACATCCCCAGTTAAATAAAGAAAAATTATTGGCTATCCCAGTAACATTACTTTATTCTCCAGGTTCGAAAAAATCACAAACTATTTCTTTTTCATTTGATTGTTTCAACAACTAAAATTTTGAAATACGATTTGGAAAATTTTAGATTTGCAATATTGAAGTGGAACTGTGTGAGAAACAAATAAGGAATGCATCCCAGTAGTGGTTATGTGCTACCCCCACTGCACGATAATTTAAAGCCATTAGTTAATTGCCCAATTAGGGTCAAAGTGCCGAAAAATCGAAAAACCAGAAATTGACAGGGTAATTGAATGGTGGTGTGTAATCATGTTGTAAGGCATGTAATCATGCTCGGAGGTGTGTAATTATGATAATTCGATAAAATCTACATAATGACAGGTGGGTGGAAAATTGCATAATGAAACATGATGATACTAGCTGGAATGCACCCATGAATGCGTGCATCATTGACAATGAACTAAACATCAATTACTTGTGAATCGCAAAAAATCTACATAATGACAGGTGCGTGGCGTAATGAAACCAGGTTGCATAATTTACATAATGACAGGTGTGTGGAAAAGTGAAACATGATAATAATAATTCTTGCTGGAATGCACCAGTCAATGCGTGTATCACTATGCATACTCGAAAACATCTCGTCTTGGCAATCAATAACGTGTAAATTGCATAAAAAATCTACATAATGCCAGCTGCGGTATGAATGTTTTACGCGTGCACCAAGTAGCAAATTGCATGGTTTGCATTTCCTGAACACTTCAAAGCAAGTGAGCATGCACGGAGCATTATATCAACGTATTCATTGAATATTTAAAGAATGCGTGTATGTTTATGCTTGAGGGTAATTTACATGTATTAAATAATGAATTATGGAACTGGTTTACACCAAAGAACTCTACGAGTAGTCAAAACATGTATACTTGTATGTAAAGACAGGTGCGTAGACGGGGCATTATGATAACGTATGTGCATGAGTATTTCAAGAATGCGAAAGACATGATACACTTGCGTGAGATGAGGTGTGCAAAATAAAAATTGTGAACAAAGTGTTTTTTAGGTTTGTAATTGTTTTATTCAACATTGAGAACTCGTCCGTCTGCAAAAAAAATTAAAACATTATTAGTTTATGGAAAATAGATTTTGGAAATATAGACACTTACAACGGTAGCGAACACGTTCTTTAGCAAGTAATTGACGCTGCCTCTGCAAGTTGCGCTGCTTTGTGTGGAGTAGTTGAAAACTTGAAGCAAGTTTTCGAGTACCATCTTCCAGTTCGGCAAATCCAGATTCAATTGATTTGCGAGCAAGTTCAACCTCCTCGTAAAATGCACGTCTCTCACACCCATCTTGTTTTGATACCTCGTTGAATCCTCTATATGCATCTTCAAGCTCCTTCTTGGCATGTGCATGCGACACTTTCTCTGCACGTAACAGTTCACGCTCACTTTCTAACAGCTGCCGATCAGTGTGCAACTTTTGTAGCTCCATTTGTAAGTGAAATCTGTCGGGTTGCAACACTTCTTGTGCACTATGAAGTGTCGCAACATCACATTGATTGAAACTGTCTGGCACCAAATCAAAGTTAAGCAAGTGCTCAAAGCCAGTTTCAGGTAGTGCATCAGATTGATCCATAACTGGTTTGACTTCCACTAAATCCAGATATCCGTCCATCTCAAATGATGATGTAAGACTGATATTATGGATGTGAGTGGAAAAAGCTTACACTAGTAATCAGTATGCCTGGAGGACTTTTTGTTTTAAACAAGCAAAATGTATTCACCATTTGATTTCATTCAAGTAATTCAGCATAGTACTGATAGTTTGCGCTGCCACCTGGTGAAAAACAATTATATTTGACACATGGTGGTTGATACAAAAAATCATGAAGATTCATGAAAGTTGATGAAAATATGAAAAATTTCTTGAAAACAATATAAAAATGAAGATCTGGGTAACCAATCATCAGATTTTTGAACACAGTTGGTTGTCGAAGCTTGAAGACGATGGCTAGATACGTACAAAAGCTTGATTCAATACGATACTCCATTCACGTTTTCAGACTTTTATTTCTCAGCTAGCTCCACCAAAAGTTCTGAACCAGTTTTAGGTGTCGTATTTTAAAATATCTTACACTGGTGACAGGCAAACTCATTATTATCTAAATTTAGATCGAGTGGAAATTATTTCGTCTTCATTTTTGTTCTACGGCTGTTTAGAAGCAGTGCGACAACTCGATAAAGAACTTGATATTAAAAGCTCATTTCCGGTTAAAATTTCTTTAATAAGCGCTAAGGGATGGAAACCTTTACAACACTTGACGCTGAAAATGTTGAAGCTGCATGGCAAAATGCAAAGCATTACATCATCCAACAATGCACTGATAAGATTGAAAGTGTAAAAGTCGAGGTTGAAAACGTAAACCGTAAAATAAACATATTTAACGAATGGTGGACACTCATCTGAAGTCGTTTTAATGTGTGACTGCATCTATGCACGTGATCTATCGCGGTTACCTTGGTCCTGTAGTGAGGATTATGAAGGACAGTATGAAGGACAGTTTTTCACAACTTTCTTACGCAAGATTCATCTCCACCTCCCTTCAACTTTAACATTGGCTATGAGGATAAATACAATGTACACTATCAGCGTAACCTCCATAATGCTAAAATTACAGCATTAGTATGTTTCTTTCACGCTTGTAGACATTCAATTGAAAAAATTTGCAAGAAGCATGCAGATGTTAAACTATTCAATATTAAAATATGCGTAAAACTTTGTTATAAAGACAAGTGTATTGTTGTCAAAAGTGAGCTGATTAAAGAAAAAAGTATTAAAGAGGCTTGGAACAAGGCTAAGGTTGAACTAGTTTTATCCGTTAACCCAAGATATCGGTTTAGAATAGCTAGTGCTTGCATTGAATTGAGAGAACCACTAGAGATCACAACTTTAGTCTAGTAGCCAGTAGACCATGGCGGACGATTGGGAGTGCGACTGCCGCTAGTGCTATTCACCATGTAGAAAACTCTAATTTTTATTCAACTGATTTGAAGTACTTATGTTATCGTTGTAACATTTCATTTGAAACTCAGTATCAGCTGTTTTATCACGATTACATTTGCAATTCTACAGAAATACCGGAACAACTACCTGTAAATGATCCGTTTAGATTTCAACTTGTTTACGATGACGGAAAAACAAAGCGATATCAAATAGTGTTAGACAAGGTAGATGTCGTAGCATTACATTGTTTGTTTCATGCGTGTAAACACTCTGTAAAGCAGCTTGACCAGGACGTTGCGAAAGTTAAATCGGTGAAAGTGTCAGTAGATCTGTGTTACGCTAACGACAATCAGCGTACTTTGCTCAATTTTTCAATGACAAATGCAAGAAATGTTCAGGAAGCTTGGAATGATGCACGTCTAAACTTTATGTCTAAAGGCTTACGTAACGGTGATTTTAGAGTTGAAAGTGTATGTGTTGAAGTTGGGGAATGTATTATCAAAGATTTTGAGGAAAAATGTTCGTTTTAATCCTCTAATATTACGTGTGTGGTACGAACGGGAACCACTAGATGAAGCTTATGGGCAAATGTTGTTAGACCGGATTCGATTTACTGATAGAATCAATCAGATTTCTATATTACTCAGCCCCATTTTTATTAAAAAGGTAATTTGTAAAATGTTTAGTGTTAAATGAAAATAACTTGAACAAAGTTTTAATTTCAGATGGCTGAAAAGTGTGACAAATGCTATTTAAAGGAGGATGAGGTTGCAATTGATTCTGATGCTGACAAAGACGAGTACTCACCTCGAACCTGTGACCCTGGGGCGTTGTACGAGAGTCGATTACGAATATGGTGCAATCATTCACGCTGGAATGAGCCATTTGTAAACTTAAAGCGATATAATATGGGCTTGGAGTTTTCATTGTACAACGAAGGACCTACTGTTTTGGATTGTATAATTGATTTTTACTGTTATCAATCAAATAATTTTGTACAAGTGCATAAAATGAGGCACAAGCTTGAATTTTTGTTAAAAAAGCTTATAGAATGTGAATCTCAGTGGAATGAAATAAATAAAACTTGAGTATCAATACGAGCATTTCCTATGTCTTAGGGACATATTTATGCCAATATGGCATATGAAATATATTTATGCGTGCATAGACTATGTCTTACGGACATATTTATGCCAATATGGCATATCTGGAGAATGATCCCATAAAAACACTATTCTCTTTAAATATTGCTTATCTTACCTAATTATAGCTTATTAGCGTTAATTTGTTCTTTTCCTTCTCAATTATCTTCCTTAAATGTCATTTATACTACGTAATTGTCGATTATCAATCTCATTTATAACTATTCTTCACTTTCCCCTATTCTACAAGTATTGAGGTAGATTAAATTTAGCGTACAGGCATTACCCAACCCACGTCATGAAAATATGTTCATAGAAACATCCACCAACCCACTTGACGAAAATACGTCCATTCTGTTGGATTTGCAATAAAGTTTATTTCTTCGAGATTCATACATTCAGAATTTAACACTCATCATATCTGCATTATGCATGTATTGCTTACGTATGGAAGCCTAAAAATCACAAGCTGACTATACTTGCGTTACGTTTGCAAAGGATGGCCCCCAATTTTAGCGTTACGTTTGAAATGGATGACCCCCAACACGAGTCTTACGCACGTGTATGCATAAAATGCACCTGGAAAAATTCTGAAAGGTAGTGTGCTAATCATCATTCATCAAAATGAAAGTTTTTCTTCTTTTCTTGGCTGTAGCCGGTGGTAAGTGGATAATAGTAATAATAATAATAATAATAATCATAAAATGTATTTAAATGTTTTTGTTTTTAGCTTGCAGGGTGGCAGATGACTGTGTTTTGTGTAGTAGGGATTGCTGCTACCTAATATTTGAAGGAGGAGGTGGGATCTGCTCACCAAACTTGGATTATGGAGGGGAGTTTATTGGAGTCGTCCCCAAAGGAAGTAGCATCATGTGCCCCAATGATCCGCCAACTCACTCCACCTCAACTCCTGCTCCACCCCCATCATGAAGCCGGTGACACATTCCACCCGCCATGATTACAACGCGATTGTTCGGGAGAAGAACGAAGAGATAATTGGAGAAAGCTTCCAGACTCCAACAAATTGATTACAACGCGATTGTTTGGGAGAAGAACGAAGAGATAATTGGGAGATGCCCATCACCATCTACCATCTCCAGAGTATAGAGAAGTTCCCTCCACCTCACCAGCTTCCTCCACTTCATCTTCCGGTTGGATTGTTGCTGGAGCCATCGCTTCTGTAGTCTTCATATTCGTCACCCTCCTCCTCATCGGATTCAAGTTGCGGAAGGTGGTAGAAAGAGCATACCATCGTCATCATGATGAACTCCTTCCATCAGATCTTGTCTAGATCCACTCCATCCGCATATGATCATAATATAAATATTCCACTGTGTTCATTAAATAAATAATGTACTTATTTCTCACAGTGTTTTGAATTCTGGCATGTAATGTAGTTTCATTTTATAGAAACCGGATGGTGTTAGTTTCTTTGCAAATATTTAATGCATTTTTCACGTGGTAGTTGTTCGAAATCATCGTTAAGGTAGCTATAGCGTTAGTGATGCCCTTGTATTTAAATGGAAATTAAAATCTCGCCAATGTTTACAAAAACCAACACTCGTGACGCTCTCTTCTCATCTGTCCGCTCCCTATAGAAATATATATTTGATGAGCCTAGACTGGTGGAGTAAGTAAAATTGAATTCTGTGACCACAATCGGGAAAGAGGTATATGCGTCGCGTTTGCATTCATTGTGCACATATTATGTGGAGGACATGCTGTACGAGTAAAACTTTAAGTCAATATGAGTGCATGCGATACTATACTTCAAAATATTCCTCAGAAACGTTTCTTTTGCCATTCTCTGAGTCAATCCTCCACATTCCGGAAGTAGATTTGAACCTGAGTGTCATTGCGAAAATATGCAACATGTCCAGAGGCCATCATCATGGCTAAAATCGAAATACAATTGTTAACTGCGTGATATACTTGGCTACTCTGTGGAGTTTATTCAAGACAATTGATGTCCAGATCGCTAAATTGACATTTTTTTATTTGATTGCATAGTTTTCAAACCCTTATCAATGTTTAAATTTGAAAAGCTTTTACTTGTGGTGGTGAGACGAACAGTACAATATGGTATTTTTTATAATAATGACCCAAAAACGGATCAACCTCCAGCTATACTCTATTTTGAAGTGAATAAAAAGCATGTAATTCAATGCATGCAAGACAGCTTGTAACAAAGCCAGTCTTTGCTGTATATTATGACTTAGGGAAAGGAAACACAAACCAAGGCTGCTGTAATCGTAAAAGAAGAGTAATAGTAAAATGTATCTTGTTCTCAAAACTTCCAAAAGAGCGTGGAGTATAAAATCTCTATTGTGAAAAAGCTTTTAGTGTTTTGTAGTTGTGGTGAGACGAACAGTAGTTTATGGTGTTTATAATAATAAGGCCCAAGAAAAAGGATCAGCCTCCAGCTAGACTTATTTTTGAGGTGAACAAGTATACATATAGCACACAATTCAATGCATGCAAGACAGCTTTTACAACATACATTTACAAGAAGCACAGTCAGTTTTACTATATATGGTGACTTAGGGAAAAGAAACACAAAGCAAGGCTACTTTTATTCAAATAGAAGAGTAAAATGTATCCGATTCCAAAAGTGCGTGGAGTATGAAGGTTCTATTGTGAAAAGGTTTTCAAAGCATCAATAAAACAATTTACATTTTTAATAAGCAGATATGTGTTTAGCTGACTATACACAAGTAGAGTAAATGGTTTTGAGATTTGTGTGATGATCAACACAGAATGAATGAGTAATAGTAATTTTGAAACCATATCTTTCCTGGGCAAAAAATCAAATTCATATGCATCTAATATATTATTAATGTACCCTATACATACTTGGGTGTTGTGTTGTACGTATGAAATGAATGGTGCTACCAAGATGCGTATTTGTGTAGTATGGATGATGCCGTAAAGAAAAATAGAAATACAACCTTTTGAAAATAATTATGCGATACAGCCAATTTTAAAAGTTCATTGAAAAGGGCATTTATTTTCACCCATAATTTCCCCATAAATGCATGTTAAACATTTTCTAACAATTTGTTGCAACGCTTGAGTGCCTTCTTTCTGTCGATCGGCTTCTTATGTTTGTAGTAAACACTGGAGAGCATACGCATCTGCACATAGTTCAGACATTGGGATCGACGATAGCGTGCTATAAAAACAAACATTTAAGTAAGTTATATGTATAGTTACTGTTATGTATGTATGCATGTCTATGAATATGAATATATGTACCTAAAGCTTTTTGAGCATTTAGAGTTTCATTCGACTTCAGACCCAAGGCGTCAGAGTTGATGGACCCTTTGAAACCTGAAACATAAACAGGGTTCATAAGTATATGTGAATGATTGTATATGTGTAATGTAGATTACCATTCTTTCCAGCTGCACTTAAAGTCAAATTAAGGGTTGTTGGAGCTGCGAAAAAGAAATAATTATTGACACGCACTCAACGATGTGTAATTTATGTGAGTGTACTTACCCTTGAGTATTTGATCATCAGATAGGTTTGCTGCACTATCAAATTTCAGAGGTGGTAAATTTCCAGACTTAGGTGGGACCGTCGATTCGTTGTTGGAATGGTGTTACTACTGGAGGGATGGTGGGTAGGATCTTGACTTTCACAGGTGGGGTGGTGCGGGTTGAGTTGGCATAAACCACTGCTCTGGATCGAGTTAAATTCACATGCTGACTTCTGCAGCGGGGGAGCGAGTTAAGTTTGCATAAGTTACTGGTCTGGATCGAGTTAAATCACATGCTTGACTTCTGGGTGGGCGAGTTGAGTTGGCATAAACCACTACTCTGGATCGAGTTAAATTCACTTTCACGAGTTTTGTGGTGGCGGGTTGAGTTGGAGCGGGTTGAGTTGACATAAACCACTGCTCTGGATCGAGTTAAATTCACATGCTTGACTTCTGCAGCCGGAGTGGGGCGAGTTGTGTTTGCATACGTCACTGGTCTGGATCGAGTTAAATTCACACGCTTGGTTCCAAATGGTGGGACTGGTCGAGTTAAGTTCACAAAGTATGAAGTGGATGCGAGGTTGTAGGTGCATCCATTGATAAGTGAAACAATAGCAGATGGATGAGATGGTATGCCATTAGATTTAACCGGTGAAGAAGGAGACGCCTGAGGTGTTGAAGAACATTCTGTGAATTTTTACCACCTGTAGATTAAAATAAAATTACACGTTCGCTCGTTACAAATTAAAAACATACAAGGACGTAGGAAATACTCACCTTTGGGACATTTTGCAATCGAGCGGACTTTGAGAAGATAATCTTGCCTGAAACCTTGTCCTTCGTGCAAATGCTCTCCCTTGAACTCTGATAAAAAACGCACCCAATCCCACTTAAAATGCAATCACTGCATTTCACTTCCGATTCTACACGCCTTTCTTACCGCAAGGGCAACAATTAGGCCAATTATTGCATGTTTTAAACGCATTGTTAAGCAAAATCAGGTTTCTAAACCACTTTCCGTAAAAATCACCTCTGATTTATCCAACATCCAGAGCACAGTGGACGAGCAACGAAACGTTTTATCCTGAGTCAGGCATAGGTATCAGATTACCATCTTCCGACGATGATCTGATGTGTAAGCTGTCTACATCTATCATTTCGCGTCGATATGTGCATAATTTGATGCATGCACACTTAGAAGCGGTGACACGTGGAGAAGTGTTCTTTTCTTCATATAAAAAGACTGGAAAAGATTATGAAAACGTATCAGTGTGTGATTGACGTGCTACACCATGACAGGAAAACAAACTTTTGATTTTTGC
>LJIJ01001815.1:0-35934 GCA_001718145.1 Orchesella cincta
ACATAGTTGTACCATACCACAATAATGTATACAAAATGAAACAAAATATAATAGAGTTTCTCAATAGGGAAATATCTCAATGTAGAAACGCAGAGATAAGAAGCATTCTCGAACGTATGTCCATCCACGTAGTATTTTCAGTCACCAATAAGTTAGAAGTAAAACTTAAAATGTAACTCATTATCCGTTTGGTCACAGTGCAGACAACTCAAAAAACTAAAATAAAATATGTACTCTGATCTAAGGTAAGCATTTCACAGCAGCTAAATCATAAGAAAATATCATAAGAAAATGTTGTAATCTTATAAACTAAAAACTAAATGATAGAAATGAAAACTAATCCTGTGTAAATATATTATATTATTTCAAAAACAGCCTGATGAAGAAATAAAGAAACCGGTCGCTGACGGTTTTCCCTAGTAAAGCATTTTATTTTAGTTCTGAAGCATTCTTTTCATAATCATCAACTTTTGAATTAAATGTTTACATACATTTTCATAATAAATTTTAGCGCTTTGGAAAGTATTTTATCATAGAACTTCTATTGTCCCTCACAGACGTACCGATTTGAAGTGGTAACTGGCTGCGTTTGGAATTCGACATGTGTTCCAAACTTGAAGCTAACTCTGGTTGAACGAAGTTTTAAGCTTGGATGTCCGTTACTCCAAGGAATCCAATCCGCAAATGGTACCCCATTTTCCACTCAAAAACTTGTTTGTCAACATTATATCTTCCACTCGTCCAATAAGTGCTGCCTGGTTCACCGGAATTCTCTAAATACTCTTCAAGCTCGGTAAACTCTTCTGCAGTTTCAACACTCAGCAGGGTGTCTCCATTAGCTCTGCAGTCTCTATTAGCCTCTGATTGACCAGCCTTTAAATATAAACAATACAGTATTCAATACATGTATAAACTGATTGACCATATATTTAACTCTTAGGAAAACATTTACTTACAGTATTTTTACTAGCAAAAGGGATATGAAATGGATTCATCATCTTTTTCTGCAGCAGTATCAATTAGGGCACTAGTAACCAAAATCAGTAAAAAGCCAAAAGGACTATTAAACGTACCATTCTAACTTGCTCACTTGCTGTAGTTTCAAAATCAGTTTGCTTACTGATCAGATGAAGGTTAATAAAAACGTACATTACAGCATTAATTGGCAATTAATATATGCATTGATTACGTACATAATGTAGTCATTAGTCATTCATAGACTATACAGTAGGCTTATTCAGCATATGACGAGAAAAATTTTCTGAAGTCATTTAATGATTAATTTGATCCACGCATAGGCCGAATAATGCCTAATACGTTTTTTGCCATTAAAATATTTCAACGATGTTAAAGTTAGGTTTATTGATGACGCAGTTGCTGATCTGTAATTGTGGCGAGTTAATGTTTGTACGTAGTTTCTTTACGTCAATGCAATTTAAGAAATTTTTCGCGTACACAGCAGGCGAAGTAAGTACTTACATTCTTACAAACGACTCTTTCTTGTTCCCATTAAATTAAATGCTAAGAGTTGGGCATTATAGGAATAAGTATGCCATTAGCAGTTGGTTGCAAATTTTAACTTTCGACGAAATAACGTAGCTATTGCGGCCTTCACGGTGCCTTGATAGGGGAAATTACCCGGCATTTAAAGACTGCCTTCACGGCGGTTCACAGGTGAGGTCTAGCATTCTCATCCAGAGAACATTTCAAGTGAAGTAAAGGGCTATATTCTGATATTGAAAAAGACGAAATTTAGTTGGTTATTTTGACACGATGGAAATTTATGATAAAATTTGGACCTTATTTATATCAACACAGCAATTTTCCAAATTAAAATAAATATTTGATCGTTGCCAAATGTTACGTTGTTGATCCTCCTTGAAAGCCTGTTTACTAGTGAGACGCATCAGCTCAAAAACACAATCATATAAATTTATATTCACTAGAATATAGAGCACGAGATTGTCTTATGTAAATTACTATGTTTTCTTGCTGCCATAGTCTTTTGGAAATAGTATATTGTAACTATATGAGCCCGAATTATCATGCTTGCACAGTCATTAATCTAAGGGGCATGCATTTAAACATGCAGATGTATATAAGAAATCCACGCCAGATTTTGTTAAAGAAACATGCGCCACCCCGTATGTAAGAAATTCTCGCAACTTTGCTCAGAAATATGCGTCTAAAATTAGACTTCATCGGCATATTTGAAGATATTTGTTTAGAAATCTCTAAATTTCAAGGCAAAAAGATTGACCATACTCCTTAACACTGCTTCATCATGATATCATTTCTGAGAAGATAATTATATTCATATACTCCATTTAATTACTGCTGTGGCATACCGCTTCATGTAATTTATCCATAAGCGTCTTCAGAATCATGTAAATTTAAAACATTGTTAAATAAATAAAACATTATTTGCATACTAATGAGCGTTGTAGCTTTGGGCTTCTTCACAGATACTTTCGAGTTTTAAAATCTTTGTCGGGAAGAGCCAACTCTAACAGCTAGTGAACTTCAAATAATTCAGTAAGAAATGCAAGTACTAAATCTTAAAATACAAATAAAGGCTCATTAACTAGCAAAATTTTTCTGTTGAGGTGAAGTTGACCTTCAGCAAATAAACACTTTTTTATCTCGCCCACTTAAAGGTACAGACACTTTAGATAATCCATTATTACCTGATAATGCTCGCCATATGCAGCAACCCCCAGCTGGTCAGAACATTGCGTGAAATCAGACAACAGGTTCATTGTCTCTTTGAAGTTGATGGCGCGCAATTGGCGTTAAAACTCTGCTACATGTCGCATTATTAAAAAAGAATACCTTTGCGATTCACATTAATCAGAATTGGCAAAAAAAGAAACGACTGTACAAAGCTTACCATGATTAAGGCCCAAACTATACCACTGGACAAAAAATGCGAGCAAGGAGAAGATCACAAAAAATCAATGCCGCATTGAATTAGCTTTAATAAGGTACTTGTTGTACAACACTCGCAGTACACAATTGGATAAAAAATATTTGTAAAAAATATATGAGCATCCTTTTTACGAACAGGTGATGAACTATGTAGATATTTTCATATTTGCCAAAATATATTTTTTAAAATATACCCGTGATATTTTTATGTTACGTAAATGCTAAAAAAACATTAACTGAAACTTATTTTTTGCGCTTTTGTAAAAAGATTTGTTTGTTTCCTAACATTTTGACGCAATTTTTATCATACGAGACTTTGTAATAAAAAGGATTCATTCGTTTCTGACTTTATCGCAATTCTCTACAATACGCAGGTTTCTTATAAAAAATAGGGGATGGACTCACTCTTAATATACATCTGCCACACCTTATATTCTGGTCCCTTAAACTAAATATACAAGTTGCGTACTTTTAAAAACTACACATCGAATTATATTGCCATACAACAGAAAAATCTGCAGATAATGTTGACTTTTGGGGGTCTTAAATCCAGTTTGTATTGAATAGAAAATCACATTTTTAGATTGTTTAGAGAGTGTGTGAATGGAATGCGACGGTTTCAATTTTATGGTAAGTAGAGGTAAGAGCAAGTAATGCCGGATGATTGACGGTGTATGCATAAATGCCTGTATATTATACAGCTATATCGATCAAATTCACTCATACTCGCAAATAGAAAAGGTATAAAAGCATCTTAACGAAACTAGGGTTACAGAGTAATTCTAAATAATAAGTAGATAAGTTTTATGGACAATATGACTTAATCAAAACATCTATCTGTTACATAAATCTGTAAATTATCATTAAGCCAAGAATACAAACATTAACACCATTGATTTGGTAGCATAGCGCTTAACAAAAAATTACATACATAACCCGAAATATGTAATAACACATAAACAGCTTTTGTTTTAAATTATTTTTCCGATTGGTTCACTGAAACTTCGAGCCATTCAAGGGATCCCAAATAACGTCCACTGCGTTATCATTCTTATAAAACACGACAGTGAAAAGACCCCTGGTGGTAAAAGCTAGCACATTTTTCCTCCGTTTAATCCACACACCCTAAAATTATACAAAAATAACAATTATGCAAAGAAAAAATTATTACGAAAACACATAAGGAAACAATTAACTCACCTTCCCTCAAACTTGGCATTGGTGCCATCAAACGAATGGATGCTAAACCACGATCGACAACCGGGGCTAACAAAAGAATCATAAACTCGCAATTGCAACAATGATTCTGATTCCGTGATTAAGTTCGAACCACATGTGATCACAATGGGGTCCCACTCCGCCTTACCGGTGCGCTTGGGTTTAGCGGAAATTTTGAGAATTTCCGTGGGTTATTAAAAACCAATGGTGTTCCAGGTGCTTTGCCAATTAATGTGTCACCACTTTCAAACCTGAATCTAAAACCAGTTCCGTGGTTAGTTTCAGTTTTAAAAACTACGACAAATGAGGACCCATTTAACTTCACAGTTGTGCCAATGGTCTCCAGTTTTACTGACGGAAAAGCAGCCTGCTCGTCCAACACCTGGAAAATTGTGATTGTATCCAAAGTCGAATCCCGAATTCCATAGGATTCCAGCGTAAATTCACATCCAGTGTATTTGTCCAATCGAATTATAAAAGCGCAAAGTTCTCCTGCGTTGTAACGTTCACGGGTTTTATACTGAATATAGCCTGAATCTTGTGTGATTATTTGGCCACATTGGGTTACTAGTCCAGGAAACACACATATTTAGTTATTTGTATAATTGGGTCTAGGCTGTTTTCCCCCGAACCACTTTCCCCCGAAGGCCATTTTCCCCCAAGCCACTTTTTCCCCAAACCATTTTTCCCTCGAGACGTTTTTCCCTCAAGTCTTTTTTCCCTCGAACAGTTTTCCCCCATATACTGTTTTCCCCCCGAATTATTAAATGCGTAGTACTAATAGACTGTTCTCAATTTATGTTTTTCAGTATTTTGCCGTACTTTTCCCATTCCAAAACATGAGGTGTATTTATATGAGGCTCAACAAGGCATACTAGTAAAATGAACTTTTGACATCTACTACATTGGTTCTATGTTACATACCTCCTTTAAGGAGCACTCCCTGTTCCTTCAAAATTTTGAAAAATTTTTGTTTGAATGTTTGAAAAAATTGTATGCTACTACGGATGTTGAAGGACATACTTTGGGTAAAAAACACAGTGCAAACGCATTTATAACAAAAACGTTAGTAAATATGTATTCTGGAAACCTCACTGCTAATTTTAGTGACAACATTACCCTAATTTCTAAACATATATAGCTTTTTTGGTATTTCTACATAAGGGACACTCTGTAATGTAGCCATCCAATATTTGTCACTTTGTAAATATATCCAATTCAAATATAAAAAATCGATCTGTTAATTAGGGGACGCGCTCGTATACGGGGGGGACGGAGACGGCTTACTGAAATGGACTGTTGAGCACAATTTTAATGTTATCCTGAAATGTCTGAAAATTGCATCAGTGCCAAATAGAACCAATGTAGTAGATGTCAAAACGTTATTTTACTTGTATGCCTTGTTGAGCCTCATATAAATACACCTCATGTTTTGGAATGGGAAAAGTACGGAAAAATACTGAAAAACATAAATTGAGAACAGTCTATTAGCACTACGCACTTAATAATTCGGGGGGAAAGCCGTCGGGGGAAAATAGTATATGGGGGAAAACTGTTCGAGGAAAAAAGACTTGAGGGAAAAACGTCTCGAGGGAAAAATGGTTTGGGGGAAAAGTGCTTGGGAAAAATGACCTTCGGGGAAAAGTGGTTCGGGGAAAACAGCCGTTACCGTTATAATTTTTAAATAGAAATATCTAGACTTTTTACTTGTGCTTGGTGGCGTTGACGTTGTAGAACTTGAAGGATTTTCGGAAGTTGAAGACGTGGTGCTACTAATAATTGGGACCCGTGTTCCACCCACGCATTCTGGGACGTTTTCCTGAAACTCACAATGGCATGTTCTTGATTGAAGAAAAGAAATTCCAGGGCACTCCATTTGTTGGCATATGCCGTATAGTACAAACAAAGTATAAGGTGCAATCTTGTTGAGGAGTGGTAGGAAATTTTCACCCACCCCCCCCCCCCCCCCCCCCCCCCCAAGACATTCCTTCTCCATTTGAGCAAAATGTTTGAGGGCAATTAAAACAGAATAGTTAAGGGCAAATGCGGCAACTTAAAATGATTGCCTCATTCTTTCGTAGATTTAAATCTTAAGGGTTTGTTTGGCCGAACTGGCCTCGGTGTCCGTAAAAGAAGTTGCTCAAAGAAAAAGGAATCCAAATCAATATGCAATGACATACGAATGACGCAAATTGGGTGGGGAGAGGTGGAGGAATTTGTGATTGTGGCTTGTGTGTGGCGGGCGGTGACGGTGTCGGGAGGCAAGTGCGGGTGGGGGGTAAGGTGGCGGGATGGGAAGCGGGCGTTAGTCATGGGGTGAGGGGGTGGTGGGAGCGGAGTCTGGCGGTAAGGAGTACGTGGTGACGGTGGGGATGCGGATGTGGGAGACGTGGGGTGTTCGGGTAGGTTGGTGTGAGCGAGTGGTGGGGAGGTGGCGTTGGTGGTGGAAGGTCAGATGTTGGCCGAGTGTATGGGCGCGGGAGCGCCACGTGGATAGAGGGCCGGTGTTGGTGGTGGGGGTGGAAGGCGGTATGGTTGGGTGTGGGCTGTGAGGAGTAGTTGGGCGGTGCGAGGTGGTGCGGGGTCCGTTGGGGGCGATGTGGTGCGGTGCGGAGTGGTCTGGGGGTCCTGTGTCAGGAGGCGGAGTGGGGTGTTGTGGGTGGGGGCTGGCAGGCGAGAGGGACGAGAGCAGTGAGGGTGCTTGAGGACGGTACAGGTCGCGAGGAGATGTTGGGGGTTGTGTGTGTGGGTTACATAGCGCGGAGACGAGTGGACCGGTGGGTAGGCTTTATTGAGGGACGGCAGTGGTAGGTGTGGTGAGTTGGTGTGGAGGTGGCCAGAGGTGTGGGTGTGACGGGTCGTGGGAAGAGGAGCCGGAGGGGTGGGGTGAGTGGGGGGGTGGGAGGTGCGCCATGGCGCGAAAACGGGACAACGAATGCGAATGTGATGGTTGTGGAAGAGGTCATGAGGTGGGTAAGAGGTCGGTGGAGGCGCGAGGAGCGAGGAGTGCGGCAGTGTCCGGAGGAGGTCGGCGGGGATGCGTGCGCGAGAGAAGTCCGGGTAGGCGGACGGAAAACAGGAGCGTGGGAAGAAGCGTGAGCAGAGGAGTGGAGAGGACTATTGGATGTGTGCGCACGGCGAGTGGGTGCAGGAGGGAGGAGCAGAGGAAGAGTGAGGCGTTGTGTGGACCAGGCGTGAAGAGGAGCGGGAAGAGGACGCGATGCAAGGCTTAAGAGGGAAAGCGGGTAGCGAGGGGGGCCGAGGTCTGTGAGAGAAGGAGAGGGAGTATGGTGGAGGGCGATGGAGACGAAAAGGCACGGAGGTTTGTGGGTGCAGAGGAGAAATGCGCGGAGGACAAGAGACGTTGTAGAGTGCGAGGGAGAGTGGGGGGGTGGTGGGAGGGGAGGGTGGAGAGCCAGTGGGAAGTCTGAGAAGGAAGGCGGCCGGTGTGTGTAGAGTGAAAGTGTGGGGAGGTGGCGAAGCGGATCAGAGGGCAAGATGGAGGGGGAGGGGGAAGTGGGGGATGTGACGGAAGCTGGGGGTCGACGCGGGGGCGAGCGAGGATGGCGGGGGAGGAGAGGTGTGAGGGTCGGGGACGAGGGCGGGGAGAAGAGACCGGTGGAGGGGCGGATGGGGTCGGGTTGGTGTGATGGAGGGTGGTGGTGGTGGGAGATGGCGGGTGTGGAGACGGAGAGAGAGGGTGGGGGTGGTGGGGAGGGAAGGGGTGGGTAGGAACGTGGGAGAGGTGGGGGGTGTGGGGAGAGCGCGGTGTGTGTGGCTGTAAACCCTGATCCTGAGGCGGGTGAGGGAGCGACAAAGGCGGAGAGTTGTGAGAGTGGCTGTGCGTGGAGAGAAGCAGCGGGTGAAAGCTGGAAGGTGAGCCAAGGGAACGCGGAGAGCGGGCAGGGTATTGGAGCTGTGAGAGAGCAGGAGGGACGAGAGGGCCGGGGCGGACAACGGGGGGTGTGTGGGAGGGGAGGGCGAGAGGGTATGCGCGTGAAGGGCAGTGGACATAATCTCGGGACCTGCTTGGCCTTCAAACATTACAACCCAGTAAAATCAAGAAAACATGCACTCAAATAAACGGAGATGGTCTCCCCCAGAACACCAAGCCGGTGGAGCACCAGGAACACAATATAAAAAAGCCAAGCAAGATGCAAATACTGGAATTTTTTTAGTTCAACCCGTACCCTCATACAGAAAGTCAACCTTCCAATTCACAGCACCATCCGGAAGCCAGCCGCGTTACCAAAAGTCCAAGTCAACCCATGCGGAAACCAGATAAAAGCCGGAAGCAACGAAAAACTAATTAAAGGTTTGAAAATAGGGCACGTTAATTCACAATCCATCAAAAACAAAATTCATACTCTACAAAGATTGCTTGATAAGGAACAATTTGATGTTCTTTGCTTAACTGAATCTTTCTTAAAACCTGAACATGAGATACTCAGTTTTAGGGGTTATCATACTCTACGCAAAGACCTTCTTCATTCAAAACAGCGAGGAATTGTCATTTTAGTCGCAAATCATTTGAAATGCTGGGAAATAAAAATCCCACATACAGCCGAAAACACAGAAATTTTTCTTATCAAAATTCAGTTTAAATTTTATAAAAGCATGAGCATTGCATGTGTGTATCGGCATCCGAACTACAACAAAGAAATTTTAAACCAAGATACAGACATGCTTACTGACATTTTCTCAAAATTACACAATGAAGGTAACGAATTCATGGTTCTTGGAGACTTTAATCTCAAAGACAATTATGTAAATCCCCTTGAAAATTTTTGTGACACTGTGCATGTAAAACAGATTGTAAATAATCCCACCCGTAAGGGCAAGCTACTTGACTTAATTTTTGTAAAAAGTGAGGACTCTGTTATCAGATCTAAAGTGTACGATGCGTCTCTTGCAGACCATCTTTTAACAGAATGTATATACAAATACAAACATGTGAAACCATTGTACAAAAGAGCTACATTTAGGGTCTTTTCAACAGCAAACACAGATAAATTTATCCAATATCTTGACAATGCCTTCAATGAAAGCATATCTGACTTTGACTCTCTACTTGATAAATTCCTTTTCTCAGTCAACCTTTGTATTCCCTTACGGTCAAAAAATCAAAGAATCAAAACAAAAAAAAAATTCATATCTTCCTCCACGAAAAGGAGCTTGAGAAAAAGAAATAAGTTATTACACATTAGCAAACGCCAACCATCTATCTCAATTAAGAAAGAACTTCAGGTACTACAAAAGCGAATACATCATGATATTCTCAAAGATACTAGTACGGAACTAAACCAAAATATTTCTAACAAGGGTCTCTGGAATGGTTTAAAGAGCTGTATACAACTAAAACCAGAATCGTTACCGCTACAAGATATGAGTCCTGACAAAATTAACAATTTCTATGTAGACATTTCTACTCAGAAACAACTTGATATTAAAATACCAAGTAAACCCTTATCTATTAATCCTGAAAATAAAAAGTTTACACTTATTCCGTTCTCAAAGAAAGATCTAAACACAGCTTGGAAACAAATGAAAAATCACAGCTCGTGCTCCCTTGATCCCCTTGGGATCAGTAACAAAATGATGCAATACGCCATGTACTCTTCTAACTTTGTTCTGCGCTCACAAAGCTTTTAACAGCTTTAACACTACAGGGTATGTACCCGAATGTTTAAAAATAGCTAGAATAGTCCCAGTTCCGAAAACAAAAATCCTACATCTCCGAACGAAACAAGACCGATTAGTATCAAACGGTTTTTACAAAACTCATTGACAAATGCATCTTTAAACAATTAAACCAATATTTTGAACAAAATGACTTCTTCAGTAAGCATCAATTTGATTTAGACGTAAGTTAACAACCAGCCATGCTTAACTGCACTGACTGATTTTTTATACTCAAATCTTGACAAAACCAAATATGTGCTGTAATTGCACTTGACTTGCAGAAAGCATTTGATAGTGTAAACCGAAATATTTTACTTGAAAAAATGTCCTGGTATGGAATTGAGAGTAATTTAATAAGTTCTCTCATTCATGGGCGATCGCAGTATGTAGAATTCAATAATTTAAAATCTGAAACAAAATACACAACTAAAGGCCTACAACAAGGTGCTGCTACTTCTAGCCTGTACTTTTCTATATACATCAATGATATGCCTAATTGTATAAAAAACTCAAAGACATTTTTATTCGCAGATGACACGAATCTTGCTCATGCCTGTAATATAAATGACATTGAAAAAATGCGCAGTGACATTGAAGCAGATTTAGAAAGTATTAAAGAGTGGCTTGATAATAACCAAGTTAGTCTAAACGTTTCGAAAACACAACTTTTAGTAGTCTCCAGACCAAAAACGTTTGTATCAGAAAATGCCCTAAAACTATATATTAACAATGTAGAAATACAAAGAGTAGATAAGATTAAGGTACTCGGTTTACATCGACTCAAATCTTACCTTTAAGCCACACTGTACGTATGTCACACAAAAATGTTACAAAAACTTCCATGTTGTATCCATTTAAATATACCTCTCTTCTGAAAACAAAAGAACCCTGATAAACGTATGTTATAAGCATATTAGACTATGCATCAGTTATTTGGTTGAACAATCTTAGCAAGGAAAGCATATTACTACTTGAAAAGGTGCTGAAAACAGCAGCTAGATTCGTTCTCAGAAAAAAAGTACGACAGCATAACGGAGGATATGTGTAGCGAGCTGGAATGGTTGTTACCTAAATATAAATATGTATATGAATGCCTTGTAATGGCTTACAAAATGTCAGTTCACAATGAAAGTGGATATTTTCTAAACTATCTTGATTTTACCAATGCAACTGTTAAACAAACAAGGCGCAACTCCTTAAAAAACCTTCAATGGTATGTAAAACATTTTGGGGTGAGCGCTCCTTTAGATACAAAGCAGTCAAATTTTGGTTTGATTTACCACCAGATATTACTAGTAATAAAATTGGGTCTATTAATGTGTTCAAAAAGCTATTGTCTCACACTTATTAACTAATCAAATTTCTGAGCGAGTAAAAGACTACTCTGAATGTATCCGTGATTTCTCCTTTATTGAAAATGTTGTAAATAGGTATAAATACCAATGATTTGTAAACCACTGATACATTAAATGCTATATATATGTGCAATATCTTTTTTTGTAATACTTTTTTCTAAATACAAAAGGCTTGATACAAAATAAGGTTGCAAAGATTTCTGAAAATACTCGAATACAGGACGTTTTTACGAACATTGTGATATAGTGTAGCCGAAATCTTGTGGCGATCTTTTTCTAGACGCTTTAAGATTTCAATTCCTTTACAGTAAACATTTACATTTTTAATTCAAAGCGATTCCTCTCAAGTTTGGTTCTAAAACAGTATTTCTTTTTGGAGAAGTCATATAATAGTTGATTTTCAAAATATTACGTCACTTAGAAGGCAAATTTTATGGCTTTAAATTTCGGTTCGGTGTTTTGGCGTATATTTTTCAGCTATAAGCTTTTTCAAAGATATTGCCGCGTGCGCGGATTGAGACAACATACATATCAAAATGTATGTAAAAGCGTTCTGTATTCGAGTGTTATCACAAATTCTTGCAACCTCCTTTTAGATAAGGCCTGCAGAAACGTTTCGGTGGGGACCGACTAAAATATGTAGGTATGAAAATTGGGCAATTAAACTCATCAGCTGAGCAGTTGCCTGACCTGAACGTAGTTAATTTGGATTTTCCATCCCTTTCTACCCCACAAAAATTAAATTTTGTTGACAAATTCTGCTTGTACTACTCTCCTGTTTTCATCTTTTTGTATTCTGTGAAAACGTTGACTGAAATGCACTATAGTGCATGTGCTCTATGGGCATTTGCAGACGTTTCATAGTTTTGGCAGTCTTCCCGTGTATAATATGCCTGAATCTTAGCACCTTTTTATTTGTAATAATGGCTTCATTGTTTTGCATAAAACGATGAGCTTTTTGAGACTGACAATATTTTTTATGATCTGAAACTTTGACATTGTTGTAAACGACGTCAGAAACAATTAAAATAAGGTTTTGAGTTTTTTTGCTGTGACAGCCTTAATAAATAATACATGAGTAATTTCAAACCATTTCGAACAGTTTCAAATTACATATCTCAAAACGAAAGATTACTTGTGCCTAATAGAAAGGCAATGAAAAAGTAAGTAGAAATTCACCAACATTAGCTGGTGTAACATGAGACAATTGTACTGGGATGGCATGAAAGTGATTCGACGGATCACGATTTGCTCATTCATTTTTTGATTAAATGACCTGAAATTTTGTATGTAAATTCACCAACCAATTCCCCAGGGTGGATTGTTGACCGTTTGTCGAAAATCAAATTTGTTCTGGAAATACAGTTGTTTTAAAAAAGTGTTCACGCAACTACCATTGTGGTCTGCAAGCAAGTAAATTTAGTTGAACTATTGTGTTTATAAAATCAAGCCGGTCTTGAATTTTGACAAATGGTCAAAAATCACCCCTGGGGAATCGGTTGGTGAATCTACTTACGAAATTTCAGTTCTTTTTTTCGAAAAATGAATGAGTAAATCGTGAACCGTCGAATCACTTTCTTGTCATCCCAGTACAATTGTCTCATGTTACCCCAGCTAATGTTGGTGGCTTTCTACTTACTTTTTCATTGCCTTTCTATTAGGCACAAGTAATCTTTCGTTTTGAGATATGTAATTTGAAACTGTTCGAAATGGTTTGAAATTACTCACATGCAACATGATATGTTCAATTTTTAATACTGATGATAGGTTTATCGTATATTACTTGTTTCTTTGCAAATAGGGTCTTAATTACATTCAGATTTTACTTATATTGAAAACTTAATTATATACTGTATTCGTACTGTTAGGCATGCCTTAATCGCCTTAGTAATTTAACAACATATACAATCATGCTTTAACTTAAATAGTTTATTTTTAACTTCAACTTAACTTTGCCTACTAAAGTAATAATACTGAGTTTATAATGATTTGGAATGATCTGATGGGCATTCATTTTAAACATGATTTTGCTTTGAACGCAGTATGCAGGTCACCAATTGATTTTAAATTATTACCTTTCACTTACAATTAGTTCTGTGGATTTTTAATCAGACCTAGAATGTTTTATACCCACTCACTCACAATGTATTTATGAAGGTAATTTGAACGCGTATTGTTATATGAAATTTTTTGTAACAGCTTAAAAACATTTCTGTTCAATGCAATATATTATACTAATATCTTATATATATTTTCAAAAATTAAATTGTTGTTGACAGGACTAGATTCCTTAAAATTTGTAATATAAGTATTAAGATTCCGATTAAACTAGAAGCTCCTACATACACTGCAAGATTTTATTCATTGAGACAAAACTATAATTATTAAAAATGACTAAATTTATACGCTCGAAATTTTCCTCCAGCACACACAGCAACCACGCCTTTCAAAAATGCGACTGTTTCAGAATTTCCGCAATTTATTTGAATACGACCATCATGCAGGCTGCAATTGCCAATTTGGAGTTGCTCACTTTTCAAATTTGTCTCTAGGATTTTAACAAACTGCGTAAAGTCCTCTTGCGAAGGGAGAAATCCATCAGTTTTCAGTGTTACGAACACAGTTGTAGCATTTTTTATATTAGGTATTAGACCGAAATCTTTTGAAGTGGTGTTTTTATCCAAATCCAGTGGATCCGTTGTTACTTGCTTCGAAACAATATAACAAATTCTAAAAAGGACCCAAGCTCGTATGCTGACGATTTCTCCAGTAAAGTCTCGATTATCATTTTGACCTTGGTTTTCGCATTCTTACTACTTGTAATTACAAAAAAGTTGAAAAAAGCTTCATACAACAGTAGAGTATTAGCAACACCATAAACAAATACAACGAGAACCAACGTTCCGGTAAAAGCGGCTAGCATCATGGGACCGGTAGATCCTCTTCTCGACTTTCTTTCCTGTTCGGAAAATATATACGACCACTTAAGGCCTCTTTGCCTTTTGTCAACCACCTCCAATCTAATAGCCTTTTGTTCACTCGAAGTCGATCCATTTCCATATCATGAATTCCCGAATCGACAAATCTACCAGAAAAACTTGCGAAACGGAATGTTGCAAATGTGGGGTACTCTTGGGTCCATTTATACGCCTCCAAACGAAATGGTTCCTGCTTTGGAACCACGCGTTGCAACATGGAAGGCCCAAAGAAATTTGTTTTCTGATTGTTTACGGTCGGAGCACCATCGTACTCACGAACAGCAGCAAATTTTCGGAATTTTACATCTTTCTCATCAAACTCATACCTTTTCATTTTATCCATTGCAGAAACGTGAGGATCAGGCTTAAGAACGTAAACGCTCTCACTTCTCCCATTTTCAATGTTTATCAGTTTTCTTAAAAACCTATAGTCTTCAACAAAGTTAGCCTTTTGTGCAATTTTTAAGTAAAGGGATCCTGTTGAATCCGGTCCAAAGAAACTTTCATTGTATTTCCATGATAAAAAAAGGCCCTTGAAGTGATACGCAAGCCCTTGCCGAGCTAAGAGCGAAAAGTCCTCCCGCTCTAAAACTTGTTCAATATTATTTGGGTAGTCAGTTTGTTCCTGCTCTGCAGTCATGAAAGAATGCAATGAAGAGCAGAAAAATTGGCGTAGAAACACTGCAGAAAAAATCCAAATTATCATCACCACTTTTTCTGCCATTCTACGCTTCTTTAACTGATCCACGTCCTGCTCAAACAGGACCGAAAAAATCCAGAAGGCAACGCTGAAGACATTCTCTCTGTTTACCATGACTAGCCATGTTAAAATACTTGCCATGGATGCCAACATGCAAAGCCATATACTGAATTCGAATGGGTACAGAAATGCCGTCAGATTAACATAGAAAAACTTTTCTTTTGGAAAAAAGATTTGAATATAGTATCCGATTACGGAAACCATGTGGGAAAATCTGCCACTTTGGGGAGTAGTCATAAAATTCTGAGTTAGGTGTTTGAAGGATAGAAAATAAGTAATCGTGAATAAAAACGCAGTCATCAAACGTTGTACAGTTTATATACTGGAAATACTCTCTGTACATTACACAATTCTCGCTCACTAACCTGTCCCCCTCATAGGAAAAACAAGAGAAGCCGCTATTTTGAGGAGGTGTCGTTGAAAATAATTTAACTCTAAGATGTTGTTGCTCCCAAAAATGTGTCATCTTTTTAATTGAGGTTATGCTCCAATTTGGTAGCCTGCATAGTGTTACAACGTATGAGTTGACTCTTCTCGAACTATCCCAGTGGTACTCCATCCCCTTTAAGCCGGTGAAGCTACCTATGGCGACGAAATTTTCGTTGTCGTCAACAAAAATTATCAGCGTTGTAGTGTAAACTGCTTGAACTAATCTTCTACCCGGGTCTTGTGTCCAAAATTGCGACATTCGTGTAGGTACAAGTGTTATGGTTGGAGCACGGACAATTACTTTTTCTTCGTTTAGATCCGCCTGCAATCCATGGATTCCCTGTGTAGCTTGTACAGGGAAGGTAGTGTCAGAGATCAGAAGCAGCTGAAATGGAGAATATTTATGTTTTGACAGCATTCGTATGTTTGTCCGTAAAATATTTTGGTACTCTGAATCAACGATATTTGTGTTGTCCTTGGTTTTACTATTTTCTTCAATCTGATTTTCCAAAATTTTAGAATGAAAATTGAGTAAAATGCATTGCAGAAGTATGCACTGCTGTAGAATTGATGTTGAAACGGAATTTGATTCGTCCCATACGAATTCTATAGTCGCATTGCGAAAATTTTTCAGTAGCAGATTTTGCGTTTGAGACCAACCTGCGTATGTTTCCATGGCACCAATTTTGGTTTTGTTGGTTTATAATTTCAAAATGTTGAACTAAGCTTAAATTCCGATTAGTTTTCTTTGTGGCATCTGCAAGCACTTACAAGAATGAAATATATGTAACAGAAAAGAAGTAGAGAATCTGACGGGTAATGCAATCGAACAAAGCTGGGCTTAAATGTATCAAAATGCTAGATATTCTTACAGGGTACCACCAGGCAGCTGGCTCCACAATTTCCTGTGTCAGAACGACTGTAAGTATAATGGGTTTTTTGGTTTTGTATAATCTTTGTACGCTTTGTAAAACTGTAAGGTTTGTAAGATTAATCCTCGACATGAAAACCATAATTAAAGAGGAAGGCGACACCATTTAATAAGCGAGTTTTTAATTACTGATGTACCGATAAATAATTGGATATATGTACTTATATTACACATTTGACACTATTACACGCCATATTCATATAACGCTTATAGGTGTTCATACAATTTTACATAAGTGATGGGGAATACCAAAAGCAAATTAACGAGTGGCGAATATTGCTATGGCACACTTCTTAACGTTAAGCACCATTAAATGTGGACTGGTAAACAGATTTAACGGGCTTACTACTTTTTGCGTTTAGCTTAATGTTGTCGGACTAATTTAACTACTATTGCGATTTCGGCAGCCATAATATTTTATAATTAGAAATGTTTACAAGTAAGATTAATACGAGTTAAATTTTAAATTACTAAACTATTTAAATGCGCACCAAATATCATCAAACTGAAATTATAATATATTTAAAAAAAGTTTTTAGTTTCTATTTGTACTTTATTTTCATTTAAACTTCATTGAACAACTTTGAATAAACTTTACTGTAGGTCTACGAGTGCTGATTGATCTTATATTGAAAGAAAACCTGAATATGCAAATAAGTCGCATTGAACAACTTAATGTATGTGATTCTAATAATTCTGTATATGAAGAGTATAAAATAGAAAACGGGTTGATCACACTGGACTTTCCAGACTCAAACTGTCAAAGTAAACAGTTAAAACTGGAACATACTCTGATATTTCACATAGGGTTAGCCAAACCTAATCACTGAGCAATTTTCTTATGTTATTTTGTTGTATCACGAAAGCAATTTGTAGAAATAAATTGAATATTTACAGAACTCCGAAATATCACTAAGGTTCATGCCTATGTATTCGTGATAATATTCGATGAAATTGGGTTTCAATATTGTCAGTAGAATAAAGATTTTCTTAAAAGAAAAGTAATTTAAGAATGCTATGGATTTAAATGTGCCTCAAATCAAATTTGACACCTCAGATGGAATTTAAATGAATGAACAGTCGGGAAGCAATAACAAGTTAGGCATGCGATCGCTGATGAAAAATTCTATCCGTTAGCAAATTTCATGGCTTTTTATAATTTCCGGACACACCATCGGCCAACCCGAAAACTTCCCTATTGCAATGCTTAACTTGATACCGCGGTTTACTGTGGGGCCCAGCGCAACGAAAGTGCACTAAGACGACACAAAGCAACGAAAAGATAGATCGAGAAAGAAAGATAGATAGATCACTAAAAATGGATCTTTCTGTCAAATTTGGCTCGTGGCTGTTGAATTGCGATAAAATTTTCGTTTGCAGTAATACGGTAAGCACATTTATTGAAAGCAGGTTTCCCCGTATTGTTTCTTCGAGTAATACATTTTTTGCAAGGATATTACTCTGACCGTTGTGGCATTGAATACGTAAACCTCCCCATTTTTGATGTGTTGAGATACTTTATGAAATAGTAATTGCATGTGTCTTACATTATACAAATAAAAAAGGCTAATTTGTGAAGCCGTGAAATAGTTTTTACAACATTTAATGAAGTTAGTAGTGCTTAGTAACAATAAAATGTTGCTCCTAAATTACAATCTTTGTTGTATGCTGATTATTGAACCACTGAAAACCAAGCAAATGGGATCGCGGCATGGGCTTATGGCAAATAGTTTCTATTCGCTGCCTTTAAAATTTTATTAAAAATTTTATTATCTGAAAACCCTTAAATGTGGCGTTCTTACGAGTACTTTGTTTATTGTTGGTGATAAGCAAATTTTAAAAACTTTTTTGTGCAATGGTTTGCATATTTATTTATTATCATTAAAATCTAATTGTAGTTGATAAGAGAGTGAAATAATGGATAGGTTAAATGTTTACTTTAAAATAAGGGAGTTTCCTAAAGGTATTTGGCATTTTCTTAGAGAACGGATTGCAGAATGTTTTTCACCTGAATAAATTCTTCGGTGAAGAATCCAAACATCTGCTTAATCATTTGAAAATTCCTGTTGGGATAGTAAAGCTAATTTTTAGAAGTATTTCATCCGGTACCCATCCTTCCAAATAATAAGCTTCATATTTTAATTTAAAATACTCCCTCCCAACGTTCAATCGTTTGCTAAGTGTTGCATTAAAATTGAGAAGATAGTCTAACGTTTCTCGTAGTAGTAGTACAACGGTTTTTCTGTTGCAATTGTTCAGTTCTTATAATAACACTGCTGCTTCCAATTCCCAAAATTCTTTATATCCAACATCGGGCCAGGAAATCTTTAGGTTTTTATTCCCATATGCAGCCGGGTGCTATTATAGACTACTCATCGTTTTCTATAGTCTGCACGCTTCGGTGCTTAAATTTCACACGATCAAAATAATAAAAAAATTCCGAACGACAAGTGCAGCCAATACTCGGACTCATAGAGCCTTTGTTAAACGACCAAGTATATGAAAACGAGTGTTGGTCCAAAATTCTTGTGTCATGGACCATAGTTTCATAGCAGTACCCTTCGTTAACCCTTGTAAGTATTTGAAATTTGTCTGTTACCAGCGGTGTGAAATGTGTGTACGGAATCCGCTTTCTTGGTGATATCATTTTGTACATGTTGTCGTTTTTGCACGCATTACTTGCTATTATTCCCACAATGTGGAGGATAAGCAATAAAGCTATCAAACTAGTTGTTTTGACCTGCACTACAGGCGTAAATGCCCTACCTTGCTCCAATAGAAATCCAATCAGTTTAAAAAACAACTGGTTTAAAGAAGCTACCAGCAAAAACCGCTTCGGGTGATAAAGCACATTTCGAAGAATTCTGCTTGTACTATTTACTGTAAAAAGTATTACAGGAATCACGAACAAGAAAATGACTAAAATGCATACCCAGACAGGCCATTCAAAACTGCTAACTAGATCTCTAAAGGCCCACCTAGCTTTTGAAAGAACGCCACAACTTATGAAACCCAACGACGAACCTGGATCTTCTAGTCGAAAGGCTCCTCCAGATACGTATGTGTAAGAGAAAGTCTATAGAAATTCCTAAAGGAGATGAAGGACACATGAAAAAAATGAATCGGTTCCTCACTCTCTCCCGACACTGTTTCTCGTCGTCGGGGCTGAATGTCAGTGAATAGTTTTGAACGAGGGACCTCCAGAAATGTATATATTCTTCACGCATTCGAATATTCTGCGTGATTAAAATTTTTCCTAGTGGCAGAACTTGTCGCTGTAAATTCGGATATCCAAACTCGTTTTTCAAAAAGCTGCACAATTTGTAATCATATATGTATTTATGACTTCCACCGGGAAGTTTGAATTCCATTGAGCCCTGTTTTCCATTGCATTTCTTTGAGTTCTGCTTTAAATGCTCGACAACAGTTATTTTTAATTTATTATTAGCAGCTAGTACAATTTGACTAATATTTGTAATTGCAATATATGAGAGATTTTCGGCGGCTTCTACACAAGAAATGAAAAACGAGCCTCGACGTACAGTGTACAGTCCCATTTACAGGTTCGGAAATAATCTAGATTAAATATTCAGAATACGAAATCTAGATTAAGATTATAATCTTAATCTCTAATCTCGCGAACCAAATTAAAAGGCTCAATCTATAATCTCTAATCTCGCGAGCCAAATTAAAAGGCTTAATCTATAATCTCTAATCTCGCGAGCCAAATTAAAAGGCTTAATCTGTAATTTCGAAGACCAAACCAGAAAGAATTAATCTGTAAACTTTAATCTGGAGAATTTCGGATTAGATTAAAATTTTAATCTAAAATAAGCTGCCTATATTCATTCATAGTATTTTACATTGTCAGCTAAAGTCTCCAATACTTGGTTGTACAAATCGATACGTACTGTATTCCATCAAAATTCCCTGTCTGACGATAGATTCGAGTATTTACGGGTATGTTCCGGCCAAATATTTTACAATTAAACTGGACTCGTTAGAACAAAACTTGACGTATTAGCAAACAGTGTAATGAAAACGTAATAATTTTTAATAAAAGATTTACCTAATAATCGAAATGCATAACTTTTATTCTCTAATTTAGTAGGGCAAAATTTAAAAAAATAATCTGCAATCTCTAATCTAGGAGAGCAAAATAAAACTATTTAATCTGTAATCTTTAATTTGAAGAATCAGAAAAAATAGCTTAATCTGTAATCTTCAATTTGTAAAATCGAAAACAATTAGCTCAATCTTAATCTGTAATTTAATCTGAGGGATTCATACTGGTTAATCTGTAATCTATAACCTTCAACGACATTTTGCTTAATCCTCCAAACCCTGCCCATTTACACAAAGATTTCCGACTCGTGTCAAAAATTTCTTGTCGCAGATTTGGCTGAAAATTTGTGGGATTATAGATTTTTATGCGTAGATTACGAATCTGCAATCAAAAACCATTTTTTGGAATCGTGGCGCCACCCATGGGGGGAAATAAAAATTCCAGCTATTTCGCTAATCGAAAAAAATGAAAAACCGTTAAATTATGCCTTTGAATGGCGACTTAAGTCAGTTCAAATCAGTAACCTACAATCTCGACACATTAGCAAGTCATCTCATCATATTACCAGACTTGGTATAATGACATAATGCTCGTCTTTGTGTGGTCTAGAGTGAAACGATAATAATGTTTATTGTTGATTTGTATTTTCTATTCCAAAAGAGCGAATCTGGTTTAGAGTACCATAATACCCCCGTTTCGAATTGTACCTTCTTAAGTTGAACTATGACACCGAAATAAAGTACTACTTTTTAGTTTCACACGGATGCAATTTGCATACACCTGTATGTCTACTGATGTCTAACAAGGCTTCACTAAATTATTGTTTAAACCGTTTTTGAAAAATGTAAATATATCCATGGATTACTATATATTCTTTATATGAAAGAAGTGTACGCCACAACACGTGTGAATGATATCATTCATTCAAAAAAGTACTCAGGCCACTTTCCAAGAAAGAAGTGATATGAGTGCATTCAATTATCCAGATTTGAATCTTTCCTAGAAGAACCTACGACTTACTAAAAAATATCAGTAATTATGAGAAATGAGCAGAACCCGAGTGAACAAAACCTAGCTTGCATGTAAAAGCAACAGCAGGATTTAAAATGAATGCGAACTGAAATGCAGAAAAAGAATTTCATTCCTTTCCATGAAGATTAAGTTGATCCGAGTGTAAACCTCATGTTGGGTAAAAAACAAACAAAATTTTTTATTGAAAGATACAAGTAAACACACTTGCATATGACAGTATTTCTAAATTATAGCGACAATTTTTTAAAGTTTTTACAAAGAATCCATCTAACCATAACTAATATATATCAAGCTCATCTATGAGACAAGAAAATTACTCAATTTTTCATATAATTAGAAATAGAAATAATAGTTATTTTTTACACATAGTGGCGCAAACAAAATTTAACCTTAATAAATTCATTGTCAAATGGGTGATTCCACACAGAGAAGGTCCGCTCGATCATTTCCAGTACATAGGATCAACTGTTGTCGCTACGGCGACCTGGCGGTGTGCGCAGCAAGCGTGTACATTTCTGTGCTAGCTTTGCTAGCTTATTGCACAACCAAGTTGAGCTGCATGCCTACTCATGCATTGTTTCACTGCAAAACATATTTAAATGACAAAAAAGTATAATACTTTCTTATCTTATCATCTGCATATTATGCTAGCAGCATGTTATATAGCACACTACGATGCATGGATTCTTTTATCTCTCTGATATTGGGTTATTCCTGAACATGTAAGTTTACTTCGGCGGTATGCAAATAGGTTACCTTTGTCAAGCTCATGGCCGGAATCTTGCTACTTATAGCACGCCCACGGAGGACTCAATAATGACAGACTTTAACTATTTTTTAAATATGTTCCGCACAAGGGATATTTATCAAACAAAAACTTATCTAAACTTCAATGTTTTATCTGTCGACTCAACTAAATTTCATAAATATCCTTTGTGCGAAGTGCTTTAAAAATGCGTTTGAAAAATAGTAATTTAAGGTCGGTTTTAGCCGTTTTGAAGTATTTTAAACCGTTTAACTACTAAACATCATGGGATTGTGTTAGCAAAGAGGTTTGCAGAAAGTTTGTGAAAAAATCTAAGGAAAATGACACAAATCAACTTTTAAGAAAAACGTCTCCGCCATCTTGTTTTCGAAATATAGCTGTATCTCCGTCGTTTTAAGAAATTTTAAAATTCTAAAAATGACAATCATTCTAAAACATTGTGAAGTAAATTACTGGTAACCGGCTGTTTTCCCCCAACCACTTTTCCCCCCGAAGGTCAATTTTCCCCCAAGCCACTTTCCCCCGAACCATTTATCCCTCCAGACATTTTTCCCCAAACCTTTTTTCCCTCGAACGTTTTCCCCCATATACTGTTTTCCCCCGGTGCATTTTCCCCCTTAATTATTAAAAATTGTACAGTACTAATACAGTTTTGCCAAATTATGACTTTGTGTATTTTGCGATACTTCTCCATTCCAAAACATGAGGTATATTTATATGAGACTCACCTGGATGCACTACGATGCATGAGGTCTAACTTTTCTCGAAATTCAATTTTGCATGGGGAGCGGGAATATTTTTTCAAAATCGTCAGAAATGTCAAATATTGATCCAATTTATTTTTTCTAGAGTAAAAAATCCTTAGGAAGCCAATAAGACTGCTTTTAGATCTCCAAAATGTACCAATTTCATACTATACTTGCAATATTCTAACATGCATTTCACATGTTTACGCTATAATTTTTCCTTTAAAACATTAGTGTATGAAGTTTTTAATAATGTTGCGAACAAATTCAGGAATCATGGATGCCTTACAACCGGAATTGGTGGACATAACTTATTGACAGGGTGAAGATTTTAAAATTTAAAAGTTGTATATTTAGTGATTGTACAGGTGTATTTCTACGTTTTATAAACTGGAATGCTCGCAACACCCTTATTTGATTAAATATTGTTACAGAACAGGCGGGACCCAGATATTAAAGAACTTTTGAAAAAGATATGGGTGGCTTGTAAGCTTTATATAGATAGTTCACAATTTGATTATGGAGATCCGAAAATAGTCTTATTGGATTCTTCAGGATTTTTCACCCTAGAAAAACTGAATTTTGATTATAAATGAACACGTTGAAAATTTGTATCCAAATGAATGAAGTTAGCCTTCATGCATCATTGTGCAGTAGTCCAATACAGGTGTATTAGTACTGCGCAATTTTTAATAATTAAGGGGAAAAATGCACCGAGGGAAAACAGTATATGGGGGGAAACCATTCGAGGGAAAAAAGTTTGGGGGGAAAATGTCTCGAGGGATAAATGGTATGGGGGAAAAGTGGATTGGGGGAAAAATGACCTTCGGGGGAAAAGTGGTTGGGGGAAAACAGCGTAGACCAAATTACTCTATCATCAGTCTAAAATCGATGCAACAGCTAGTGTCCCGTTTGAAATGGAATTACCCATATAGAAAACATTTCAATTGACATGTAATCATAATTCAGCCGCATACATTTTTAATTTTTCCAATTTTATATTATGATCTATTGAAATTTTACTTCTTTAACTCCATATAAGTTTTTAGTTACATAGAAAGTTTTTATTTGCACTATAAAAATTGCTGAATACATATGAATATGATTCATGTGTTTCAAAACATTCCGGTCTAATGTGCTTTCCGTCATATCAGTTGACTCTGTTCATCGTTATAAACAATTTAGAACATTTCTTTTTTGTTTCAACAACTTAACTTGCCAACCAAAATGCTACAATAGTGAGTCAATTGCACCTTCAGACTCGGGAAACGAGGAATAATTCTACTTTGATACAATAACTCATAATCCTCCACTTTGGAAGATTATACTTAACGTGTTTACATGCGGAAACGGAATAATGGGATGAAACGAATCAGTTTCGTCATTCTGCCATATAAACGGACTATCAACACGTAGGTCGCAGAGCGTTCCTGCAAATTTTTCCAGGAATTTCCACACATCCTGAACCGATGTTTCTTTTTCGACCACGATAGCGTTTATAGTTAATTTCCGCAGGGGAGCATTGATAAGAGGACTTTTCACGAAGTGAGACAGTTTAAAAACGATGACATCAAACTCCTCCAATTGTCCATGAACAGCTTGGCTGTCTGCCTCGTCGTAGAAGCCAATTCTCCCATCAACTCTGAGACGGCTCAACTGTGTAAAATACGGCTTCACAATACGGCGTATTGCATATTTAAAATTTATTGCGAACGGATATTCGTCCTGAACCCAGTGGTGATAAATCACTAACGAATGGAGCTTTGGCATTCCTGGCATCGTAATGCAAGACACATGCAATATTTCTGAAAGGTGTGTCCAGGAATTACAAAACACCAGGAAATTTGCTAACGGGTGGAATTTTTTCCATCAGAAGCTTCCCAACTGTTCAATCATTTAATTTCCATCTCAGATATGAAATTGGAGTTGAGTCTCATTTAAATTCATAACATTCTGAAATTACTTTTCTTCTAAGAAAATCCTTATTCTACTGACGATATTGAAACCCATTTTCATAACAAATTTTAAAAAATTCATCAAATATTATAACGAATACGTAGGCATGAACCCGAGTGATGTTTTGCAGTTCCGTAAATATTCAATTTATTTCTACAAATTGCTTTCGTGACACAACAAAATACCATAAGAAAATTGCTCATCGATTGGAGTTGGCTTACCATTAGCTAAATGTCAGAGTATGTTCCAGTTTTAACTGCTTACTTTGACTGTCTGACGAAAGTCCAGTATGATCAACCCGTTTTCTGTTTTAGACGCTTCATATACAGAATGATTAAAATCACATGCATTAAGTTGTTCAATGCGACTAATTTGCGTATATTTGTTTTCACATAAAATCAAATTGTATCACGTAAATCTACAATAAAATTTATTCAAAGTTGTTCAAAGAAGTTTAAATGAAAATAATTATAAATAGGAACTAAATCGTTTTTTAGGATATTATAATTTCGGCTTAATGATATTTGGTGTGCATTTAAGTAGTTTACTAATTTTAACTTAAAGTCGTAATTGCAGCAATATTCTTGCATGTAAACAGTTTTTATTATAAAATTTTTGGAATGCCGAAATCGCTACTTTAGTTAAATTAGTCCGACAACATTAAACTGACGGCAAGAAGTAGTAAGCCCGTTGAATCTTTTTACCAGTTCACATTTAATGGTGCTTAACGTTAAGAAGTGCGCCATAAAAATATTCGCCACTCGTTAATTCGCTTTTGGTATTCCCCATCACTTATGTAAAATTGTATGAAGACCTAAGCGTAATATGAATATAGCGCATAGTACTGACAAATGTGACATATAATTTATCCAACTATTTATCGATACATCAGTAATTAAAAACTCGCTGATTAAATGTGCCGTCTTCTTCTTTAATGATGTTTTTCATGTTAAGGATTAAACCCGGAAACCTTACACTTTTACAAAGCGTTGTAGATTAAACAAAACCAAAAAACCCATTAAACTTACAGTCGTTCTGACACAGGAAATTGTGGCGACAGCAGTCTGGTGGTACCCTGTAAGAATATCTAGCATTTTGATAAATTTACACCCAGCGTTGTTCGTATGCATTACCTGTCATATTCTCTACTTCTTATGTTCAGCATATATTTCATTCTTGTGAGTTCTTGCAGATGCCCTGGGGAAAACTAATCGCAATTTAAGCTTGGTTCAACATTTTTGAAATTATAAACCAATAATACCAAAATAGGTGCCATGGAAACATACGCAGGGTGGTCTCAGACACAAAATATGCTACTCAACAGTTTTCGCAACGCGACTACAGAAATCGTATGGAACGAATCAAATTCTGTTTCAACATCAATTCTACAGCAGTGCATACTTCTGCAATGCATTTTGCTCAATTTTCATTCTAAAATTTCGGAAAGCCAGATTGAAGAAAATAGTAAAACCAATGACAACACACATATCGTTGACATAGAGTACCAAAATATTTTACGGACAAACACACGAGTCCTGTCAAAAAATAAGTATTCTCTATTTCAGCTGCTACTGATCTCTGACACTATTTTCCCTTTACAAGCTACACAGGGAATCCATGGATTGCAGGCGGATCTAAACGAAGAATACGTAGATGTTCGTGCTCCTACCATAACACTTGTACCAGCACGAATGTCGCAATTTTGGACACAAGACTCCAGTAGAAGAATAGTTCAGGCAGTTTATACCACAACGCTGATAATTTTTGTTGACGACAACGAAAATTTCGTCGCCATAGGTAGTTTTTTTTGGCTTAAAGGGGATGGAGTACCACTGGGATAGTTCGAGAAGAGTCAACTCATACGTTGTAACACTATGCAGGCTACCAAATTGGAGCATAACCTCAATTAAAAAGGTGACACTTTTTTGGGAGCAACAACATCTTAGAGTTAAATTGTTGTCAACGACACCTCCTCAAAATAGCGGCTTTTCTTGTCAATTCGGTGAGAGGTTGGTGAACGAGAATTGTGTAATGTACAAAGAGTATTTCCAGTATATAAACTGTACTACATTTGAAGACTGCGTTTTTATTCACGAATACATATTTTCTATCGTTCAAACACCTAACTCTTATTTGAACGACAACTCCGCAAAGTGGCAGATTTTCTCACATGGTATCCGTGATCGCGGTTACTATATTCAACTCTTTTTTCCAAAAGAAAATTTTTTCTATGTTAATCTTACAGCCTTTCTGTACCCATTCGAATTCATTATATGGCTTTGCATGTTGGCATCCATGGCAAGTATTTTAACATGGCTAGTCATGGTAAACAGAGAAAATGTCTTCAGCGTTGCCTTCTGGAATTTTTCGGTCCTGTTTGAGCAGGACGTGGATCAGTTAAAGAAACGTAGAATGGCAGAAAAAGTGGTGATGATAATTTGGATTTTTTCTGCGGTGTTTTTACGCCAATTTTTCTGCTCTTCATTGCATTCTTTCATGACTGCAGAGCAGGAACAAACTGACTACCCAAAAAATATTGAACAAGTTTTAGAGCGGGACGACTTTTCACTCTTAGCACGGTCGGGGCTTGCGTATCACTTCAAGTGCATATTTTTATCATGGGAATACAATGAAAGTTTCTTTGAACCGGGTTCAATAGGATCTCTTTACTTAAAAATTGCACACAAGGGCAATTTTGTTGACGATAATGATTTTGTAAGAAAACTGCGAAACATTGAAAATGGGAGAAGTGAGAGCGTTCACATTCTTAAGCCTGATCCTCACGTTTCTGCAATGGATAAAATGAAAAGGTATGAGTTTGATGAGAAAGATGTAAAATTCCGAAAATTTGCTGCTGTTCGTGAGTACGATGGTGCTCCGACCATGAACAATCAGAAAACGTACTTCTTTGGGCATTCCATGTTGCAACGTGTGGTTCCAAAGCAGGAACCATTTCGTTTGGAGCCGTATAAATGGACCCAAAAGTACCCTACATTTGCAACATTCCGTTTAGCAGGTTTTCTGGGTAGATTTGTGGAATCGGGAATTTCTGATATTGTAATGGATCAATGGAACGAGTTAAAAAAACTGTTAGATTGGAGGGAGTTGACAAAAGGCAAGGAAGCCATAATTAGTCGTATGTTGTTGTCGGGCAGGAAAGAAAGTCGTGAAGAGGATCTACCTGGTCCCATGAAACTAGCCGCCTTCACCGGAACGTCGGTTCTCGTTGTATTTGTTTATTCTGTTGCTAATACTTTACTATTGTTTGAAATGTTTTTTAACTTTTTTATAAATACACATAGTGAGAAAGCGAAAACCAAGGTCAAAATGATAATTGAGACTTTACTGGGGAATTTGATCAGCATCCGAACTTGTGTTCGTTTTAGAGTTTGTTTTTCGAAGCAGGTAACAGCTGAGCAACTAGGTTTGGATAAAAACATCACTTCAAAAGATTTCAGACTAATACCTAATATGAAAAATCCTACAACTGTGTTTGTAACACTGAAAACTGATGGATTTCTTCCTGCTTCCCAAGAGGACTTTACGCAGTTTGTTAAAATCCTAGAGACAAATTTGAAGAGTGAGCAACTACAAATTGGTAATTGCAGCCTGAATGATGGTCGTATTCAAATAAATTGCGGAAATTCTGAAACAGTCGCATTTTTAAAAGGCGTGGTAGCGGTGTGCGCTGGCGGAAAATTTCGGGCTTATACATTTAGTCATTGTTAGTAGTTTTTATGATTTTCAAATGAAGAGTCTTAGTTTTGATGTTTCTGGTTGTTTCGGTTTCTTAAGAATAATATTATACCTTTTTAAGAATCTATCAGCAACGCTTTAAGATTTAAAATATATATATAAGGTATTAGTATAATAAATCGTATTAAACAGATATCGTTTTAATGTTACTGCAGAAATTTTAATAGCAAATAGCGCACGATTTCGAAAAATTAAAACATTGTGAGATTGTGACACACGCCTATTTTAGTAAGATTGACGTGCTGAAGACAGTGGTGGCTTGAAAGTCTCTAAAAAGAACCCCAGTAGAGTAAGCGATCCCGCAGCCCTCCAAGACCATCGTGTAGGGTTAAAAACAATGTACATTATCTCATGCAAAATTTTAGCGAATAACTTCCCCTTAGCTCTTTCAACTATCGTAACATACAGATTGCCCGAGGCGAGCGTGAGAGTCTGAAAATTTTTCATGTACTCTTTTTCAATGTTAACACACAGATTTAATTAGCAAGCACAAAACGGATGCAAGGCGCAAACACACTGAAAGTCGTACAGTTAATACAGTAAAACGATTATGTCATATAACCTTAATTGATCCGTACTAAACTCTTACCCGACGTCATGAATAACTAAATCCTCATAACTTTCCACGTAACAATTTATCCTACACATACAGCGCGTACACCAGAACTAAAGATTGTAAAGTCGTTCCTAATCTTTCATAGTACTCATCATTTAATTGTAGTCAACGACCACATTATACTTGTCTTGGCAAGGTTTATAATACACAACGAGTAGACTACTTGAGGTGATCTTAATGGATTTTGCCCAAACTTTGGCAAATCATTCATTTTAGTTGGTAATGAACAGAGCTGGATTTTTTACTACGGTCATATTTTTCCATATAAACAATTTTTAAGCTTTTACTATATAAAATTTCTTATGGGAGAAAGCAAGGGAAAGTCAAGACCACAAAGGTAAAGCTTAAAATTTGAAAATTACAAAGAAAAATGTGCAGAAACAGTTTCATAAGTACTGATATTACGACAGTTAATGCATTTCTACATCAATAATTACACTGACTGTGTGACCTTGGCTTTCACCACGCTTTTTACCATAAGAAATTTCAAATGGTAAAATGCTTAGAAATTGTTTATAGTTTGGGGCAAATCCATGAGTATCACCTCAAGTAGTCGCCTCGTAAGGGGCGTTGCATGGGTGCAGAATCTTCTTCAGCATGAAAGACTTCCTCTAGTCGACCTTTAAACTTCCTTTGTAAAAATTTTACTTTTCACCCTATACTAATTATACTGACACAATGTTGGAATTTAAAATAAGAGTAGAGAAAATTAGCAATGCAATTCGCCGTTAGTGTAGTAATGGATAGATTCTATCTGCTCACGAAGTGTAGCCGTATTTAGGAGCGAGGGTTTAAAGGTTGACGTGAGTTAGTTTTGTTAGGTCGAATATTTGCTGGTAATGCATATACAGTTTATGGAGTTACATTTAATTAATCTAGTGTAGCGATGAAAAAAACATAATGCCAAAGCAAGGGCCAATAAAATTTTAGTATCGGAGTGGTAACATGCAAACAAAACTTTGTTTACTTAATTATTTCTTGTAGTTTTGGTATGCTGTTTTTGGCAACGTTGCGTACAGGAATGAAAAATGTAAAAGGCCGTACTTTGCGTTGGGCCAGGCCCGACGAAAGCTAGCTACGGCTCTGGTAAAATCTTCAGATTATATAATCACACCATTTTCATAACTACCACTATACAAATTAGCTATATACACTTTGTTTTTGTTAGGTGAACGATTTACATAAAAAGTGAAAATTTCATTTAATCGGTCAATGTCTAATTCTTAAAAAGTGGACACGTTCACCACTTTGAATTTCACCTAAAAGAGTGGCAAAATGTCTTTTACGGTGACGCATTAAAGCGCATGCCTTTGTTATGTTGTTCACCGTATGGAGCACAGAGAGCATTTCTGTGCCTTCGCAGATTTACCTTTGTCCACATATTTTCCTACAAATTTTGCACGGATATGTTTAGGGCTGAGAAAGAAAAATTTAACAATGATTTGAATGTATAAAATAATTTCGGAACTATGTGAAGTGAAATTTTATAATAAAAATATAATGTTTACATGAGTAATTTTCCACCTTCTTTCCAATAGCATTAATCTTGTTGACATTTTGAGATACCTGTTCCGCAACAATATTGCCGTTCGGGGTTTTTCCGAGCATTCAAATGAGTCCCAGGTTCTTGATCTCGGAGTTGTCCATTTCACCATGACTTACATGAACCAATGCTTTTTATGAAACTGTCAAACTTTTTTGCACAGTACACTGTATTCTTAAAGACGTTGGTTAGAGTTAAAGACATTAGTTCTTCCTGCACTGCGTATTTTCCCCATGATAAATGTCATAAGAAACTACTAAATTCAATAGTTTCTCAAATCCTCAAATATGCCCATTGCGACTTAATATTCAATTATATGTGATTAACACTTAAATCGAACTTGCATACCATTTTTACGCAAATCGGAGCGAAACCTGGTCATACTATCGCTCTTTATACTCATTATTGACTTAAGAATAGGACCACTTGGCGTGATACTTAAAATACTTAGCACAGTAAAATATGTCAAGGAACAAAATGATCTAAAGGTCTTGATCTTCACCATGTTCAAATTACTCGCAGTTGAGTTTTTTGTGGACCCAATTCGTAATAAAGAAGAATGGTGTGTATTCTTCAATACTTAAAAGTAAATTTAGAACGATGTGCAAAATAAAGTTTGATTTGGTCGGGTTATTTGCTGAATGGATTCGGGTTACTTTTTCTTTCCTGGTAACACTTACTATACTATGTGGCGTGACTGTAATTTCTTCACTCTCTCGAAAACGCAAATAATGAAATTTTTAATACAACACTTAAACACTAATTTGTCAGTTTGTCACAATCCAGACGTCAAAAGTTGTTAAGCGTCCATTCAAAACAAAAGATATGTCAGTGCCTTTCAATCATAAATTCAGAGAAGAGAGTGTAAAATCTTACGGGTTTTCAGTTATTTTCAATTAAGATGTCCAAATTGAGACCTAATTTCAACCGAAACGGCAATCAACACTAGAAATTTTAATAATCTGTGAATCAGACAATTATTATTTTTCATTGGTGAAAAATCCTCATTTATTTTAAAATGTGTCAAGCCTCCTCGTTCAGCTGAAATCATTTTATGCAAAACTACTTGAATTGAGTTTCTAATGATAATTCAAATGTCCGAAGTTTTCAACTTTTCAGGAATGTATTTAACTAATGTGTTTGCATAACAAAACCGTCACACCAGAGTCCACTGATGTAAATGTAGCTTCAAACATGTAAAAATCTATTCCAAATATAAATCGCTAACATGATTGCTCCACTCGCGCTTTTAAAGTTCATGTACCCTTTTCTTTTGGGGATCGCCTTTAAATGATACCGTAAACGTGTTTGAAAGTACCATTTTGTTTTGTGCCTCCAAAAATATATAAAATTGTGTACTTCTGCATTCTTTCATATTCGCAATTGTTTCCTTTGTATAATTGTAGTGAAACTGAACTGCCAGCTATTTTTCAAACAAAGCTTTCACTAGCCTGCATAGCAATATTCCCCAACCAAAGTGTTCTTAAATTCTACAATTGGGCATCGTACTTTACACACAATACTAGACTAGGAGTAAAATTGTCAACCCTTAAAATAACTGCGCAGGATAGAAGTACCCAATCGCTTATGCAATTTCCCCCTTTCTCACATTTACTGTAGTATATCTTCCTAAATCTGCAAAGGACTATTTACAAAACTCATTGGTTCGGCTCGAAACTATAAGCTTATGGTCACCAGTTAAAATGGTGTTTGTGGTATGGGACAAACAGTCAGCATTTCTTGCCTCAACACTGGAAAGTGGGTATCCTAAAGCATTGGATTATTTCACTATTGAATGCTCCGAGGAAGATTGCCATATGATTTCCGTGAAGCTGCGTAAAATTGAAGAATCCATTCATAAATTTAGTATACAATCGCTTATAAAACATTGGTATATATTCAACAGAGACTGGTCAAGGTACATGCCAAAACTAGCTCTCCTGAAGTGCCAAAAATTTAATACCCTTTCGTGGAAAAACAGTTGAGCAATTTCTTGCTTAAAATTTCTACTTTATTTGCACCACAACTGCCCATCCAGGGAATGTACAAGATTCTCAGACGAACGAGTCTTGTTCGGAAAAATTTCTGAGTTAACTCTTTGGAGACAGTCCAAATACGTACATAGTTTTGGCATGGAATTTGCAGGGTATAAATACACTACATCACCACATTTCCCATGAGGTATGCGGTTAATCCCACGGCATTGCTACAACCTATATCAATTTTATGGTGGATTATTATTCTGGTATCTGCTGGAGGTTCCGCCGTAGTTCTACAAATGTTAGGAACCAACGGCCAAGTTTGATTTTGTTTAAATCAGCATTGGAACAAGGGTTTGAACTTGATGAAGTAGCTTATAGACAGATATACATTTTGTCTGCGTGGCTCTTTACGGGCATTCTGTTACGAAATGTCTATACGTCCACTCTGTATTCTTTTATAACACAGATTTTGCTACCTAAAATACCAGAGACATTCAATGCGTCGGTTTTGGACCTAACAATGGATATGCTTATTTCACGCGGAGGTTTGAATTTAATTCATGATCCAGTACCTGAATATTTAAGGCGGGTAACAAATATGGTAAACGATTTTTCCAATATTTGGAAGCCGCGGGGCCATAAAGTGGGAACTCGGTTACATAACCCTAAAAATAAATCATTATCGCACGCTGACTTCTACCGGAACATAAGTTTGTTTCGAGAAGTTACTTTTTTATTGGAATTTCAAGATTTCATCGCGTTGTTCGCACTAAGAAAAGGCTGGAAAGGTTTATCCTAATCCATAACAGAGACTCAATGCACGTGAAAGCCATTTCATTGTTTGGTAACCGTATGAAATTTGGGAATTTGCACCAACAAATAAATGGTTCAACATTACGGTTTCTACACAGAGGGAAATATTGGATTCAATGAATTTCTGGCCGGGATTTGGGATGGCTGGAGGCGACTGGCGTTGTATACAAGCTGAAACAAATGTATTCAAGAATGTCTCAGGTGAATGACCTACGGGAAGAGATGAGAAGGCTTGAAGGGAATGTCAGACGTGTAAACGTTTAAGCAGGAACGGCCAGGTCAAAAGGGAGTATACATCTTGCATGAGGCGCAATACCCCGGCTCATGTTTTGTCCGAGCGCCATTTTCAAGTGAGGGGTTTTTTGACCGATTTTTCCTCTCGACCAATCACAGAGAAGCATTTCTCTTTGTTCCCTTAGGTAAGCTATAACGTCATTGGTCGAGGAGAATGGCACTCGGTAAACACGTGGGCCGGGGCATGCGCCTCATGCAGGATGTATACTGCCTTCTTGACCTGGCCGTTCCTGCGTTTACGCAATAGTGCACAGTGACTTTTTTCGACAAGTCTGACCAAACAATTGATGGCAGTAGCAATACTGATGGTTCACAATGGAAATCACTCGCGTTGTATGGTTGCTATTAGCAACTGCTTTGTTATTTTTATGTGGAATTTTTGTTACCGAGCTGGTATATGTTTACATGTTGAAAGTACTGTAGTGCAAGCGTAATATTCCGTGTTTTTCCACTTTATCAACGACATAAAACTAAAAACCTAAATTGTCACTTAGCATTCATATCTACGAATTTGCGATGATATTTTGTGAAAATTGTGAAATTATTTTTAGTCATTTGTAAAATAATAGTTGAATATTGACTGCAAAATACAGATTTTTATAAGAAAAGTAAAACGTTTTCATCTGGGAATGATAGAAAAGGGCGAAGTTCCTGGAAACAAACAGAAACAATGAGAAACAAACAAGAACACACAATCAGAAGTTTCTAATTCCAACTGTTTGATTGCATACTTTCAGTAAGGTAACAAACAGCAGACTGATCATTTCGTTGTGCTCCAATTCTCTGGTTTCTTGACCAAACTTTTAAACCGAGTTTCCTGAAATATTCTACAAATGTTTGGACTTAAGGAGATAAATAGTTTTTATAGTAACACATGCTTCTAAAAGTCATAAATTTATTTATAATACATATTTTTTTCTATTTTTATGGTAGCATGGTAGAAAAAAACTGAGCACATATTTGATTAGCGGATAAAAGTCTATATGTAAGCACAAAAAAAACAGTTTTTGCATTGCGTTTTTGTGGCAAAATAGACACTGTCGGTATAAGCTTCAATTTCAATCTACGAGAAAATTGCACGATTGATAGAGCAAGTGTCTTATGAAACAGAGTGCTCGCGTTGAATAACGTTTTGGAAATGGCTGCCATTTCGTGAGTTCACAACATTAAAAACCTATGCAGAGTACTTTTGTTTTTGGAAAAGCAAATCAGTCAGTTCTCATTGAGTTGGTTCGCTATTCTAATCATTCCAGCCGAGTGCATACAGCAGTGGATTTAGACGGCATAGTGTTTAATTAGCAGGTGTGGTGAAACTGCAAAACACGCTGATTGAATAAATGCAGACGGTTGTGTTTTAAAGAAGTAAAAACAGGATGCAGGAAGAAATTTAATGTTAATCAGAATGCTTGTTCAAATGCATAAAAATTATATAGCTGTATTTTGCTTAAACCACGCTTTTTCGCAGAATCAGTTCCCAGTTCGAAAGTGGTGCCATTTCCTTTAAGCTTTAGTTGGCTGCTAAGAGCAGGTGAAAGCAAATTCCAGGAAACTGTGTTAATGGGGGAAAATCTTCAAAAAATAGTTCTTATGGCTTTCCGAAAATTGAGAATGTTTGTATTATATTTGCATAAAATACCACTCTCTTCTATGCATTTATTGTGTATGGATGCAAAGCATTAAGTTACAAAAGTAAGTAACTCGTGTCTTTTTATTTATTCGTAGTTGTACTCAGAATTTGGCTAGTTTTTAATTACTTCGCCACGATTAGGACGGTCTGGCCCGAAACTGGCTGCCGCTTAGCCCCAAGGTTTCAAAAATGAAGCGTAAGAATCTGTATCGTTTTGATTGAGGAAGTGACCTAGGGGAAGTTTATTCTCTAAACATCTTGTAGGAGAAGGAATACGCCGCGTTTTGACGGCTACATCAATGTCTTTGGGGCTGCGGACCCCTACGCCGCGTGGGTGCGTTTTATGAAACTTTAGAGGTCAGTCATCGTCTGCTTACAAAACTTTTACACTATTAACAATTGGCTTGTTATTTAGGAGTAACGGAAGACAAAAAATTCATACTCCAATAGGCATGT
>LJIJ01001816.1:0-35916 GCA_001718145.1 Orchesella cincta
GTTTGTGGGAGTAGCCAAAATGTTTGGACATGAGATTGAAATTGTGGAGTTACCTGAGTTTCTCAAAAAGGTTCAGTCTTCCGAGGTGAAGGTGGGGAGTTTGAAAATGTTTGATGATGTTTACGATGAGGATGCCATCATAGCGACGATGACGAGTGCTCCAATTTGTCAAAAATGGATTAGTGGTGGGAGTGATGCTAAGGATATGTGGAGGAGTGAAAAAGTTTTTTGATTTCTGCCAGATTTTTATTAAAACCAAAAATCATTTATGGAATATGTTTACAAGGATCTGATGTTTTGTGAAAATCAGGGGTGGTTTGAAAAATTTGGTGTGTGAAGTATTTCCAGCATTTTTTGAAGGATTTGGAAATATATGATGAAAGATAATACAGTATTTGATGACAATTAATATGCTGTACTTTGAATTAAAACAATAATAAACGAACAAATTTAGTATCGTGGCGCATATAAACAGGTTCAATTGTTGACCTTTATTTAAATTTCTCAAGTAAATTTTTTAGCAGTTACGGAGTTGGAGCAACAATAGCTCCACCCACACATGCCGTCATACAGGCGGCGTAGCCGGCACCACAACCGGAAGCAAACAAAGGTGCCAAAACGCCCACAAATGGTGCCGTCACTGGGTTTGAGAGCAAAGCTACGTCCATTGCTCCAGCAGCTCCTACGCAGGCGAAATAAGCAGCTCCGCAGACCACGTTACAACTAAAACCTGCTATGACTGCAACGGTCGGCCCTCCACCCGCTTTTCCAATAAATAGAAGACCCACCAAGACGCCGGTTACGAGGTTACAGTTGATTTGCATGTTTTCGAATGTTCAATAACTACGGGAAAGGGGGTTATAAAAAACAAAAATATTTGTCAACGTGAAAATGAAATTATTAAAATAGAATAATTATGTAAAACCTAAAAATTAATATAAATTTTAAAACCTCTTAAAGAAATCAATTTTTCCTATTTAAATTTAAATGCCTAAACGCACTTCAGCTTGCTGCTGTGTCTCGGAAGTATTTTGAGACCTTCATTTAATGAAGACTGGCCAAAAACTGAGCTCATCATCGGCAACAGTAATTAGTCACTCATAAAGTTCGTTTACAAAGGCTCCTAAACGTTTATCTGTTCTGCATTATATACTAAGAAAAAACGAGTGACAAAACGTTTATAAAAGTCATCAAATGTTTTCCATACAAACTTTGCTGTGCATCCAAATGAATGTCAATTCAATGACAGTATCATCATCATCATGAGTCATTCATTTCTTGGAAAAAGCAGGTTTCAGCCACAACCCAGCCCAATCTGCTCAAGTTATCAAAGATTATGTTAACTTGAGAGGTGACGAAAAACAGGAAAACGTTATTGACTCAACACTTGATACTATCTCTATAATTTGTATGTATCTCATTTCCTGTCGATGTCTTTTAATAAGTGTTCATTCATGTTAGTAGGTCAGTCTGACTTTGACCTGAAGACAACGTTTGCAAATCTTTAACATAAAGAACGTTAGCATTGGCTTGATAATCGTAGATCAAAGACCCGTATTTGCAGAAAATGAAAGTCGTTTATATTTTAGTTTAGTGTAAACAGAAAAGCATTAAGCTACTTCGACATCCTTTAATCCAACTTATGCAACTTCGTGATAGGTCGGGATGTTGATGAACCAAGCATACAATAACATCGCAATCGTTTCTTAAATGTTCAGCTTGCATTTTATATTATGAAGCAATTGCTCTTGACCATGCAACATTCACTTATACTGAGGCTATTGGCCAAGAGTAGAGCAAACCTTGATATTTCAACAGCTTATGCATTTCTTGAGAATTTTTTGTTCGTAAGAAGAGAGAATACACAGTTTTATGTGGTAATAGAAAAAGGAGTTCGGCGTGTCTTACTGAGGCATATATTATGCCAGGATAAATGCTCATGATATAAAGTCATGTCTACTATGAGATCACGTAGAGTAGCCACTTAGGCTTTTGCCTTTGCTTGAAGGAAACTTACATATGTGGTGACATTATCAAAGTTGTTGGATGAAATTTGGTAAATCGCATCGTTTCACAGAAAGACGGATTCATTGGTTACATTGTGGATTAGTATGTATTTTAATGAACTTTATTTCATTAATCTATGCCTTTATGATGATAACTCGAAAAGAAATTGGACTCTGTAATAATGTTTTCGCTTATTTATAGGATCAATTAGTCAGTACTGATGAAAAGTTTCCTTGAGGTATTTTAACTTGGTAAAGCATGCACCCACAAATATTTATGTCGCATATAAACACTCTGTGTCTGCTTCCAAAGGTTTAATTCTAGACAGTCAATCATGTACTTTTTAAAGCAAACACTTTTCGTTCTTCTAATACTTTTCTCTTTCATCCTTCAACCAACATTTTGTTGGTTTCGAAGATGGAATAAAGGAAGAGAGAAGCCTTTACAGTCCTTTCATAATCGTTGCAAGCGAAATGGTAATATATTGTGTCAATACAGACCTGCACCTCCTCCTCCAGCTGTAAAACCAAACCAAAGGGTTTCACCTAAAATCTGCATTCCACCCAAATCCCCACCTTGGGTACCAAGTCAATACGATTTCCCTTGGATGGGACCCGGAACTGGATTCACCTATGCTAGTCGAGTCGACAACACTGAAATCCAGGGAAACTCCAGACAAACTTCTAAAATCCCAAGGAAGGGCACCCGACAATTCTCCAGAAATCACCCCTATTCCCAAACAAGCGATGATGATAACGGTGGGAGCTCCTCTAAAAAAGTCATGGCACGCTGCGTCTCTGCCCCATTATGCACGGGGATTTAAGCCACTGTCGGGGAATCAGGGTAGGTTACAGATGCCGTGTTTTATGCAATTCTGGTTACGAACCAAGTCGCAAAACAATTGAGTGCAGAATTCAAAGCGGAGAAGCAAAGTGGGTCCTGAATGGGGCTCGATGTAATCCCGACACAACTCCAGTTAGTAGAGACAACTTTAACAGGAAATTAGACTGGTTTGTGATCTACAGACTCCCAGTTGGATTCAACGGAAAGGAGAGATCCTTTCTTTTTATCTCAGATGAAATTCCAGATAGGGATGACTTTTTTAGTAATACGGAGTATGACTCGTTCCATGCTGGGAGGAATCCATCGACCCCGTGGGTATTTGACCAAGGACTACTCCCTAAAGGTGGAAATGCTGTGGCTCACACGATTGCTCCAGTAAGTCAAAATGCAAGGGAAGACAACTATTTAATGTATAGCGACCAACCACCACCAAAGGGAACAGGACCAGAGAAATTCGGACATTCTAAAGGTAGCCCCTGCTTTAGATGAAAAAATTGCACTAAACTAGACTAGTATTTATGCACGTTCTTAAAACCCTAGGTGTCCTAGTTTATAATAATCAACGGCAAGGATTTTACATGTATCACACTCTACCCAGATTTCCGGAAACCCCTGGAAATCCCCCTGAATACAGTTTAGACAAGGGGCAGTTGTTTGTTTGTGTTACTCTATCGAATCAGGGTAACATTGAGAAAGTTTTGCAACATGTGGGCAACCTGAGACCAAACGTGTATGCGAACCGAAATATAAACCTATTCTTGCTCAAGACCCAATCTGACTCTGGTACAGGTTTTCATGACGTTTCCATCTCGTCAGCTAAAGGAAAGCAGTTTAGATTATTTTCGAAAACTAATGTGAATGGGGATATTTACCGGCACATTGCGGATACTTGTAATCGCGACATCTTTGTGCTAACCTGGAGAAACGGAAAAGGGGGCAAATTGGGATCGGACTGTCCAGAAGGGAAAAGCAAGGTGGAACATGTGACAAAGATGAAATTTTCTGAAAATGAAAAGGATACATCGGGCTCGAGCAGATTTGGGGATTGGAAAGAAACCACGGATCATTCCAAGTGGTTGGTGGAACAGAATGAGGTGGATGGGCTGTTTTGTGCGACAGACTTGAATCGAATGGGGAGCCAAGCCGGAGGGAAGTGGGATGTTAAGGCGAAAAGTGGGGGGTTGGAGAACAAAGAATGGGCGAAAGGGAGGTGGGGTGGGGCTATTTGTTTGAAAGATAGGAGAGTCGCACAAGCTTTTAAGGGGATGATTGAAGGGGTTGAGAGGTGCACGCCAACACCAGCAGGCTGAGAAGGACGATTTATTGAAGGGCTATGCTCAAGATTATTTATATCATTAAATATAATTATTTATAGTCCTCATTGATATTGTGAACAGAAAAGGTTTAGGTTGATGGCTTCCTTTTGCCGAATAAACTTGACTTTGACTGTTTAAAAATTTGCAAGGTTTTTGGCTGTTAAAACCACTTGATGGTGAATCAAAACATATGCATTTAATGGCCAAAGGTCATTATCGTGCTTAACATTATTAAGTTTCTACTTGCATAATACGTGGCATATCGGCGTGGTTAAAAGGCGCAATTATCAAGAGTGAGACTTGAATGAATGAATGTATGTCAACTGGTCAGGAAAGCAAAAGTGCATTCTTGTTTGTTGTACGTGCATGAGCACTCTTGAACCAGAATGTGCGGAAGAGTGGTATAAGCAATAATGATAGCGATTATATTGCTCAATAACGTACTGCCGTTTCGTTTTTACTCAGCATGCGTTACATAAATGCAATAAATGTCAGATTAAGGACTTCCGTTTTAGTATCATTTTCATATGCATCATTATCTTATATTGTACTCTTAGCAACGATTTTGGTATTAGTGCTCTTTCACAGAAAACCTTTGTGGTTTTCTTGGTTAAAGACTCGAATAAAACTCACTAAATCTGCTAAGAATACTTGATACTTACAATTTTACCAGGTATAAAACTCTAACAGAATTCTCATTTTACCCCATTGAGTTGAAACAAACTTATCAAGGCGTAAATTGTTGTTCGGATTAGCCAAGCCAAGAATGTGGAAATGTTTTTTACAATACTCAAAAACATTTTGGTTACTTTACTTTCATAATAATTTTCCGCAATTAGTTTTTATCCTGCGAATCATCATCATTATCATTATTATGTCGTAGATTCATAATGAATCTGGATTTTACCTAACATAAAATCTGAAGGAGAAAAAATAATCATGGAATTTCATATTCCGGGTTGCTAATTAAAGTTTGCAACATTACTGGGAGCCGATTGCTCATTACATATTATTGAATCATTAGCAAAATTTCATGTTTCATTTAGTCTGCTGGAAATCCCGCGGTAAATGATACAATTAAAAGTAACGAGTGAGAATTTCAACTTTTATGTTGTAGCTATTAACAATGTCGAGTTTTGAAGCAAAATTAACATTTTACCAATGAGGAAAACAAGGAAGTACATAATCATCAACACTTTTTCAGTCGTTAGTTTTAATGAACATAAATTACATACAATATTTCAGTTTATGACTTTGTTTCGGCATCTACTTACCTTTCGTAAGCTGGAATTTTTATTACTCACTAATGATGAATGTTGCTTTAATGAGATACTAGCATCGCTTAAAGGAACTGATTTTGTCATTAAATCCAAAGCTGCCCAGGTCATTATGAGCTTGAGTTCCTGACGCAATCGTTTCACCTCTACCTTGACATTGTTTATGCTCAAAACCAATTACGCAAGCGCCGTGTGTGTTGATCGCACTAATTCGATCGTTCCAGTGATATGCCACATTGGTACAATGCCAAGGAGAAACATCCACCTTGAACGATTCTCCTAAAATGTAAAAACAGAATTGAAATGAAAAGGTAAAAAAATCAATAATTTGGTACTTTTCGATTCGGGATACCTTTGTGATGAACATCATCGAAAACATCTATAACGTGCGCACTACAGCCACAAATAATGAATACCAATAATACAAACCTAAGGAAATTTGGATTTTGACATTTCATTTTGAAAAACAGGAAGAATCAGAAGGGGAACAAGAAAATCAATGAAGAATGGATTGGCACTAGCTCATAAAAATTGTCATCTATTTATACTCCTGAAAGGCATTTTTATAATGACTCTATTTGAAATTACGATGCAAGGAACAAAACAAAATGTAGCGGGGATGTGATTAAACTAAAAACCAGTTGGATTTACCATTTTTGTGTTTTTCAAAGAAAATGATTGTGGTAGGCAGAGACATCGTTGATATTTATGAGAATGAGAATTTTATTTTAGAATAAAAATTAATAATGCATTACCGCACACGTCTAACCTGATGGAGTCTTAAATCCTGTCGAGTTGAGAGAATTGATAAAGGATTCCATATTATGAAATTAAATCAAATTAATTAGTATTAATGACTTACGATTTCAAGAATTGCATTTGGGATTTTTTAAAGAGCGATTAAGGATATTAATGAATTTCTTGAAAATATTCGATTCATCATTACGTCAACTCCTAATTGGAAAGTCATATGCATATGTGCTTATTTCTTCTATTTGCATTGCGTTTCTGCTTGCATACATGACATCATTAATGAAATGCACATGAACTTTGACTTTGATATCCGGAAAACAAGAGCCACTATGCCATTCTTATCTTGAGATTCTTCTTTAAGTGATAATATCAAAAGACAAACTTGTTCGTAAACTGCAGCAAAATATTTACTTGATAAATATACGCAGCATAATATTTATTCTAATACGCTATAGAAAGATGATAGCTTGGCTAAAGACCCGAATGACTATCATGGGGCTATTTGATACTAACTAAAAAATCTTTTTTAAGCTGATAAATGTGTGGATGAATCAGCATTATAAATATGGCAGCATTTTGTTTTATTTTTAATATACTGACGTCGGTTCAAAGAATGAATAAGCTTTAAATGCATTCAGGAATTGCAACAGTAATAGGATATGTTTTATGCACTTTTCTCAATGTTCTCTTGTTTGTCGAGCTAACCACCAGCGTCCGTTTGATGCTGATAACATGACCTCTAATGAACGTACAACATGACTAATTTATGACTCAAAAATCATGATATTAACTTCCGGATGGTGATAAGTCGCATTGTGTTTAGACTGCAAATTTATCAATCCTACACAAACAAAAATCCATGTTTATTAGCTGAGGCCGTGCAAAATCTTGTTCATTTAAAGCCAACCCCTATACAAGTGTTACAAATTAAAAAATTACTTTGAATACTAAATAGCAGCATGGGTATTTATACGAAACCACTTGTGCACCTTACCATTATCTTCGTAAGTTTCTCTCAAAGTTGGCGTTCTACCCGAGCCCGCATTTCTAAACTCTCCGGTTTAAAGCTCCTAATTTTACTTGCCATTCTCAATGTGGGGCTTGGTTTAAGGGTGTTTTATGGTTCATCGAATAAATCAACTATTAAATTTAATAGACACATTTCTGATAAAACATCAAAAAATGTACGCGGGACAGACAGTTCCGAAACAAAAGATGAGCTTGAAATTAATCAAGAAGACCTTATTCCAGAAATGATCAACTTAACCCTTGCTGATGAGAACGAGAAACTTCCAAATCTAATTCGGGATATGAAAAACTTAACCCTTGTGGATGAGAACGAGAAATTTAGAATTTCTCAAGAAGAACCCAGTTGCATATTTGAGCCTAATGTTAAAAACGCAAATATGGGTCACTGAAAGGGTATCATAGTTGGAAAGGAGTGTGATGTTAAATGTCATCAAGACCATGAATGGAATCTAAAGCCAGTTAAATGTGTAGATAACAAAAATTCACAACCGGAATGGGATGAGAATGGTGCCGAGTGTATTGAAAACGTCTACTGTAGAAACAACAATAGTGAGAAGGTGGATTGGTATGTGGCTTACCGGTTGCCAACTAACCCTAGGACAAATGGAAAGAAAAGGACGGGAGAGCAAAGGTTACCAAATAGATTTTTATTCATAACTCCTGATGGCGTTGAACGACATTTCACAAGTGATGCCGTGGAAAACACTATTGAACTTTTGACCAACGTTCATGAGCGACCATTTATTAAATATGCTGTATATAACAACGAGCCACCAAAGTACTCTAACGGGACAAGTTATGGAAATGTCCAAAGCTCAAAAGGACATGTTAAAGGTAAAAAGTCATTGTAATGTTCCTAAACCCAATTTTAATTTTTAAGCGATTCGTAATACTGTGGAATTTTTGTTTAAGGAATGTTGGTTTACAACACACTACATAAAAGATTTTTCATGCAACACACACAACCCAAGTTTCCACCAGTACAAGGTTTCGAATTAAAAGAAGCATCTGAATACGGTCAGACGTATGTGTGTGTTACTGTTTCCTCCGCTAAAAATATACGTAGAATAATTCGTCATATATCCCAGCTGCGCCCGGAAATCTATGCCACAAACATCGAACAGGAGATTCCTGCTCCCATAAAAAATCTTCCATGGAACCTTTTAAGAATCTCAATTCACTCGGAAAATGAGCAACCATTCAAGTTATTTTCCAAAACCAAAGCAGATTTTGACATTTATTTTATAATGAATTAGCAGATCAATATGATAAAAACTTTTACGTGCAATCGTGGAGACATGGAGGTTCGGCACTTTCAAATGGTGGCAAGACAGTAGAAAACGTGAAAAAGATGCAGTCTGAGTATATTGTTTTTGAGGATGGAAATGCCAGGATGAGAGTTGGTACATGGACTGACACTCAGGATCATTCCAAGTGGTTGGTGAGTAAAGCAAAGAATGACACCCTGTTTTGTGCTGGAGATCTTAACCAAGATCGGATGCTTAGGAAGACGGTGCCAAGGTTCGGAGGCGCTATTTGTTTAAATCATGTGATCGTAGCTAAAATATTTTGGGAAATAAAAATCTGACAAAAAAAGAGACTGAGTAATAAAAATAAATTGTTGGCAATTAGCATCTTCAACGTCCAAATTAAATCCAATTAAGCTCATTCATTATTATTATTAACCCGTCTAATTACTTCGTGTAATCCTTGCGGTTTCTTTAATAAAAAGAATAATATAAAAACACGTTTTAATGCCTTATGTAGTAAGTCTTACTGACAAGAGGGGAAATGTTTGATTTCGCCCCAAACTTATATTTTATTCAGCCCATATCATAACTGTTTTTTTTTTCAAAAGATACATTTTAATACAAAATCATGTCAATGCTTGAAATATGAGTAGATTAATGTAGTTTAAAATCATGATTTTTTCTAGAAAAAGTATAATAAAATCCCAAATTAGCAGTTGACTCAGTTTACTCATCAGCTTTCAATTGATGTTTCATAAAATATTTAAATAAATGAAATTTATGTAAATATGAGGTTTCATCAGGAATATTATGGAACGCGAGAAGATTTTTGTAAAAATTTCAATCCTATGTTTAGCAGTTGATTTTTCTCTGAAATGCATGATTAATCAAAGGGGCAGCTTGAGATTCGACAGTATTTCTTTATACTTTTAGTTGTACATATAATATTGCTTACAAAGCAGGAAAGATAAAGCTTGTTGAGTAGCTGAAGTAAATATTAAAAACAAGACATTTGTTACTTGTTGACTGACTCCAGCAATATAAACACAAGAGCTGTTGTTTGAGACTTACATTTTATTAAATAAATACAGTTAGTTTCATAAGGGCAAATACACAAATGACCTTGACATCAAGAAAGCTAAAATGGATTTTCCGGTAGATGAAGACGTTAACATTGGTGAAGATCGTGATGGTTCTTTGAAGATAAGAGCAGAGGAGGAATATGAAGAAACTTTTAGAGCAGACTGTGTCAATGAGGTGAGTAAATAACTCAAGTAGTTTATAGTGAATCCTAAAAACGAATAATAACCTTATTTCGTTGTTTTTGGCCGTTTTACAGGTTTGGTTAAATGTTATTGATAAGCTGGATGCAAAGGATAAACATGAATTCTCATTAGCTTGTGCCCAATGGCATGAGTTGATGATATCCAAGAGACCCATGTATTTGTTTCCTCAGGTAGGGAATTTAGCTCAAATTCTTAGTATTTTTTGCATTGTAATAATTCCTAATTATATTTCTGCAGGTGACACCCATCCTGCTGACCAGTTTACCACAAAACGATGTGCTGCAATCCCGGTTTCTCTGTCAGTCCTGGACCCAGGAGTTCCGACTTGATTTGGACATATCCGAGCCTCTTCCTGCACCTTGCAGCGTTTTTAGGACTGCAGCTGAAATTCAGCAGTTTTTGGAGGAAATGGGTGATCGTGGTCCCACAAGAAATCCATTTCCAGGGGGAAATATTCGTCTGGAGCTTACCTTCCCTGAAAATCTGTGGGGTGAGGAAGGATACAGAGTTTGCTTGGAGTATTGGAATTCTGCGCTGGAACTTTTGGAGCTGTTTGGAACCCACGTTCTCTACGCATCCATAGTAGCTTCGATTGCTGAAAATACAAGGAATACACCCCGTTTGGAACTCATTACTATTGTTGGAAACTGTTTGAATCAACTTCCGTATTTGAGAAGGCTATTCATCGAGATGAATGCCGGCCTAACTAAAGCCGAAATTCTCGACCATTTCGAAGCCCATCCGTTAAGCCGTATGGAGTATTTGGATGGGCTGGAATTAAAAGGTGACAAGTACAACTGGGAGTTGTTGAACATAGTATTGAACTCTTGTGCTAATCCAAACAAGCTCAGAGGTCTTCTTGTAGAGTCAAACGACTACCTCAATATTTTTCTTTCTGAGATTGTTTCCAATTTCCATACGTTGGGGGTTTTGCAATTTAAAGCAAATGAGTACTCTGTAGTAGATTTGAAGGCGTTTTGTAATCTACGTCGGAACAATTTACCACCGTTGAGGGAACTGGTGTTGGACATAAGTCGTCGTAATATGAATACCTGTTATTATCTATCTAGTATTTTCACCGCTGTGGAATTATTTCGTGAGACACTTGTTGACTTCAGTTTGACTACGGATTTGAACTTGCCTGTATCTGAAGAGAATTGTAAAATTAATCTACCGAGTCTCAAGAGACTAAGCATTTATTATTATCAGGGATCCTTGGAACCTTTCAAACAGTTTGGAGCGCTCACTCATTTGACAATAATTGCAACAAACCTGACAGGCTGCATGTATCATTCAAATATTTGGGAGTTGATCCCATCCCTTCAAGTGCTAGTTGTGGTGAAAACTTTAACCGAGCCATTTACGAAGAGCAGAAGACAGCAGCTCATTTTGAAACAGTGATAGTAGATAGTTGTAATATTAGGGATTTCGAGACTGCATTTATTTTAATTAAACGTTTATTCATGACTGAATTCTGATATAGGAAACTAATAAACCAGTAAGCTTTAGAAAACATTTACTTTTGTGATGATGAGTTGTTTAATTTTTTGTTTCAATGAAAAAATAAACTTTCGCTTATTAATTGTGCTTGAAAAAATGCACGTTTTTTAGGGCCCGTATGTAGGTAAAAGGTTACTAGCTCATTGAGTAAAGGGTTAGCTATAAAAATTGCGTTTTAACACGCGCAAATGACTGCCTTGGAAATCATGATAGGGAGGTTTTCTGTTAAGACTAATTAGAATGGCAAAAATTAGTCGTCACCTGAAGGCATTCGCTTGAACGAAGCAATTAAATTGAAAATTTGTGTATTTGTTAGGTTATTTCCTTTTTTTAGAACTGATTTCGTCATTGAACCCCAAAACTGTACTGCGAAACTCATTGTTAGCTAAACTAAAAATCGCTGATTTACACCGAAACTTGTTTTCGACTCATTATTACAAAACCACTAAAATATACTGTTTACGAAACTAAACAAATAGTCAACATGTTTATACGTAATAAACGGAAGCTCAGTTCAACATGTTTATTCGCAAGAGAAAATGAGAACGATGTGGAAAGACTGTGCTCACTCCCAAGTGTAAAAAAGACTGATAATGTATTTCTTTTATCATTTTAATTTTTTACTTGCAGTAAACTGCATTTATAAGCCGATAAGCCCAAATAAGGTATATCATACATAATATTATGCTGAATATTAAAATCAATCTTGACAATGTCGTAACGCCAGTGTCAACTTGCAACTAGCTTCTTTCATGATCAACAGAAATAGTTTTCATTTTTAAAAAATTGTTTTGAAATCCTACCTTTTGATTATGTGACAAAATTTAAATATTTTAATTGTTGTTTTGGGTCGCCTCTTTTGCCCTACTTAAACTTTGTCTTCCGCATTTTGTGCTAAAAATCAATAATAGTTGCACTTTCTGTTGATAAACATATTATGCAAGTAAAAGGTCAACAGTTCAGTAAGCAACACACCTTCACTTTTCTTAATATGCAACATGCGTAAATGAAAAATTGCAATTTTAATATTCAAATCAATATCATTTCTTGCCATGCGCGTTCTTGGGTATTTTGGAAAGGTAAAATAATGCGTCAGCCCAATCCAACTGTTCGCGTCAAAAACGCACTTGAAAATGTACGTGATTTACGACGGAAATTTGTGCAGTGCCATTTTAATAAGAATCCATGTAGATAAATGTGAATAAGACTTAACTACATACTTTTGCGTCTAGCGAGTCAATTTTACATACGTAAATTTTTGTGCGTGATATCTAGCTTCCAATACAAATATTCAGTCTTTTGAGAAGGAACAGGTTCCATTGTCAACTCTATCATTACTGCAATCATATTACTTCTTTATTAACAAAACTTATTCAACAAAATGGTCAGTTTGTCTGGCCCATTCTTGTATTGCCCCTGCATCCGACACTCTACAAAAATGCTCAAGACTTCTTCTATTCTGCTGCTTTTCTATACCAAACCCATAGCCCAAAGCTGATCAGGAGTGTTCGTTGAACTTGGAAGCGGACAAAAGCGCCATGTAACCTAATTTGCACAAACTCGCAAGGCAAACCAGTATGCAGTAAACATGCACGCTTTACTTCACTTTGTCTATTGTTGCTTGACTTGATAAACATAAAATAACGCTTTGCTCTTTTGTCTGCATTAAAAAATGAACATTGCATAATATAGTTAGTTCAACAATTCATTGAAATTATATGCTTATTTTTGAGATACTCCTCCAAACCTAATGAACTAAAGGGACATGACAGGCCAAATGTAATCAAGTCAACACACCACCATTTGCTCATTGCATGGTCAAATATAAGGGGTCAATGATAGCCCACTCGCAGATGCAATTGTAACTTGTTTCCTTGCGCTTCCTACTCTCCTCCTCACTCTGTTTAGGTTCCCTTACAGAATTTACAGACTATCATGTCGTTTCCCAAGGTCAAGTTATCAACAATGTTTTGGGATTTTACCAATGACATTTGGAGACCCAATAGGAAGTTGTTGGGGAGCTCGGAACTCAGTTTGACTGATGAAAACAAGAGGAGAGCATGTATACTTTGTGTTTGTGTCTTTTTTCTGAAAGAGCCAAGCCTCGTGAGCCGTTTTATTTCATTACACGCTAAATCCCAGTTAGCGCTGTTTTGGTCTGAATTCGGAAGTTTTCTCGGAGCTAAAATGGCAGTGACAGCCGCTCTTACTTTGGTGCTTGTGGGAGCAGTCATTTTTTGGAGTGTTTTGGATCGATGGAAGTCTCATCTTCAGAAGAGACCACCAAGTATGTTTAAAACTTAAAAAACTCATGGTAATTTTTACAATTCGAAACATAATTGGTTTTAATTTTCTAGACCCACTCAAGCTCCCAGTTTTTGGCCACTTGCTCTACATGATTCCATCATTGCTTGACCCTGTTAAGCTCAAAATCAAGTGGAAATATGCCGTAGATTTCATGAACAAGCATTACAAGCCGCCTTACATCATTACTCACGAGTTGTCCAAGAAGTTGGGACCGCTGACGAATTTAAAATTTGGGGTGAATAATTCTAGTAAGTTAGCTACCCCGATTTTATCATTGTTCAAAAGAGGAAGTGCACTTTTTCACGGTGTAGATGATCTTGAAAAAATTTATAAATTATTCATAAACTTAAGGGATTCTCATTGAATTAATAATAGTTTGCGTGATTTGATCACTTGAAAAGTACAACAAAATGTATGCAGCTTTCTGAGTAAGCGTCTTCATGAAAAAGGGACTTGCCTTGCCCCATTTTTAAAATGTATGGGCAAGCATATAATATCTTCGCTTGGTAATGCGATGCAAAGATAATTTTGAAGGCTTGAAGGGGATTGTCATCATGAGCCAACTCGTTTTCTGATTTTCCTATGCACTCCAACATTTTCTGGCATTGAATTAGGGATGTTAAAAGAATGGGAAAAATTATTGACATTGATATCTCAAATATTTTCCGTTATGGTTTGCCAAAACGTCTCAATGTATAATTTAAAAATAATTAATTTTTCAGTAATTGTCAGCTCTGCGGAATACGCAAGGGAAATGCTCTGCCGGGAAGAGTTTGTGGACAGGTTTACCGACGGTTGGATGTTGGATCGTCAATTTGGACAACAAATAGGTAGGAAATCAATTAGTGCGAGAGTCTGAAATGTACCTCACAAATAATGTGATTGTGAGTCATGTTATTAAAGTCATTAACGTTGTAGCATGTCTCGTCCATTATATAAAGAGGTCGTATACAATCGCTTACATGTTGGAATGAGGAATTTTCTAGAATCATTACCACAACTTATAATGATCTTTATTTAATGCGACTCGCGACGGGATTTCAGGGTTGAGGTCAATTTTTCATGTACCTATGCAAATCACTTTTTTATTTATCCTCAGGCATAATTTTCAACAATGGGAAGCCCTACCGCGAAATAAAACATTTTACAGTAAAAAATCTGAAGGATTTTGGATTTGGGAAGAAACAAAATATGGAAACCGCTGTGGAGGATGAGCTCCAAGATTTCCTCCACTATTTCCAGCACACCACCTTGGAAGAGGGCTCCCGCACTATTAGGATGGAGCACATGTTTACCCTCCCCGTTTTAAACATTTTGTGGATTATGGTTGCCGGATTGAGATTTTCTTACGATGATGAAAAGCTTCGCAATCTTATCAAAATTGTTGAGGATATTTCAAAAACTCATGATATTGGAGGAAATATTTTGATGGCTTTTCCTTTCCTCCGCTTCCTCTTTCCGGAGTTGACCGGTCATGCGCATCAGCTTCGGCTTTATAGCAAGCTCCACCAATTTTTCAGGGATATTATGCATGAAAGATTAGCTGAGATGGGTATAGAGCATTCTGTTGATAATCCGAGGGATTTTACAGACATTTTCATTCAGGAAATGATCAAGAGAAAAAAAGTGAACGGAAACGAGTCGCAGATATTTACAGGTGGAAATAAAATGACAAAAAAGTTTGACACGCAATAAAAATTAAGAGCAAATCAAGGTAATTGACAACATTTTTTTATTGCAGAGGAGCAGTTTATTATGGTCTGCTTAGACCTCTTCACAGCCGGCGCTGAGACGACAGCCAACACGCTTGATTTTGCAATGTTCTACTTAATGTTGAACCAACACGTTCAGAAAAAAGTTCAGGCGGAAATAGACGAGGTAATTGGGCCTAATAGGTTACCAAAGTTGAAGGACAGGCAGAGCATGCCGTATACGGAAGCCACTCTTCTGGAGACACAGCGAATGTGCAACGTTATTCCTATGGTTCATCGCGTCAGTATCGCGGATACGACGTTGGGCCCATATAATATACAAAAGGTAGATGATATTCAATTGGGAATGGGAGAAAATTGAAAAAGAACTAGACTAATTTTGTCTTTTGATTTTTTGAAAAAATTAGGGTGACGTCATGGTCATGAACACATACAGTATCCACATGGACGAGAAAGTTTGGGGTGACCCCCACGTTTTTCGTCCCGAGCGCTTTCTGGATGAGAACGGGAATGTCAATAGTTTACCCTCATTCATGCCATTTGGCATGGGGAAAAGGGTTTGTATTGGGGAAACTCTGGCGAGACACACAATGTTCACTTTTCTTACTGCTATATTGCAGAGGTACTCATTCACTCCTGCGAAGGATTATGAAGTACCGGAAATCAAGCCAGTGAAGGGGTATACTTTGAATCCTGAACCGTTTTATACTTATTTTACACCGCGATTTTAACAAATTTGTATTGCCAAAAATTATTACAAAATTAATTTAATGATTTTTACTGTTAATTTTAAATTAGTTAAATATGGTGGAATAAATTTACGCCATTATTACAATTACGGGTTTTGACGTCTTTATTGAAAATCATTTCAGTAAGTTAGCTCACGCAACTTGTTCTTTTAGTTCAATCAACACATTTCACAATCCAGTTTGGAGTTATATGTTTGTGTTGTACGTAGTAAAAATTAGATTTGCCTAAACTTAATTAATTAGGGTATATTATTACTATAGTTCTCTATGGGCTAAGTAGTTAATTAAGTAATTGTCCTTTTTAATAATAAAAATTTAATTGAAACAAAAAAACAGTAATTTTGAAAAAGAGTAAATATTATGGCATATAAACTGCATATCAATTTAAAATGACAAATTAGGGAAAACAAAATTAGTAAAGAAAGTCCAGCTTTCACAATTTTCGGCAATTAAGTATAACTTGAATAAATTATGGAGTGTACAGATCCGACTGAGCTATAGTTCACTTTTATAAATAATTTGAGCTAGTAATATTATTTCAAAAAGGAAAAATTAAGTTAAATGCCTGAGTTTTAGAGAAGACTACTGGCCAAATATTTTAGGTAACCTTGTGAAAGTCAAATTGAATGTGCGAAATGTTTTTTCAAGGAAACAAGAGAGCAGTGTCTTAGAATCATTACAATTTAAACTTTAAAAAGCTGTAATACAAAGAGATCCATTCTTATCAATCAAAAAAGTGTGCTAAACTGACCATTTCTTAGGTTAACCCTTTAAAGAACATTTTTCCGTTATAATTTCCACCTAATTAATTACTTTCTACGGTAGTTATTCTTATTAATGTATTACATGCTTAGTTTAATTGAAATATGCATAGCTTTACGTTAATGACGTACGCCTACCACAATAAAAAATGACTTGATAAGTTGCATTGGCAAAACGTATTTCTTCCAACAACTAAATTCCTTTTTACAGTCGACGTCCTTGCTACACAAGTTTTTCTTAAATTCACATCTAAACAGGAAGGAAGATATCGCACGAGGTATTTAAGATCATTTTATATATCATAACATATACTGCTTATCATCTTATACATCATGATATAGAGTTGGTAACAGGAATATTTTTTTGGTAAATTTCATATATTTTTCTGGTGTTGGTAAACTGGTAATGAGTTGTTAATACTGAGTAAGAAGAAGAACAAGATAAATATTATTAATAATAATCATAATAGCTGTTGCCGCAACTAATATTTTTTTCTTCTGTACAAAACCTTTTTAGTATACACGTATGGCTTCTACTAACTCTCCTAGCTTTTGTATTATTGTGCTTAACAATTATTTTGTAGCTGTTTTTGAGATGATGATAATATTGAGGAGTGGGACTGGGATTGTACAAGGATTTATACACATTTTGTTTGTCATTTACAGTATTCACAAGTGAATGTCTCTCTTAGCTTATGAAATATCAACATTTATTTACAAAAAAATGCGTGATAAAGTTTCTAATCAAAATGGTTAACTTCTACGTCGAACGTTTTGTTGCTTGTGACTAATTTCATTGGTATCGATCAAGTTATTTCTTGTGTAACAATAATAATATGGTAAGGATTGGTAATGGTAGGAGGTAAAACGACGACAAATAAATATAATTTAGGGGGTAATGAACAAATATAAAAGTTATTTTAAGAGTGACTACTTTTATTCTTAACTTCCCGATACGGAATCTCCGACGTGACGGGGAAGTCGTCGAAAAAGTGTTTGAGAAATTCAAAGGTGGGTCTCCTATCTGGATCTGTGTCCCAGCATCTCAGCATCATACCGTAGACAGGGTCTGAGACGAAGCCGGTGGCTGGTTGGGGCATGCGGTAGCCTTTGCTTACTTGGTCCATCACCTCGCGATTATTCATCCCTGAAAAATTAACATTTTTAAACAATATTAGTTTTTGTAATTTAATTTTAATAAGGAGGGAAATGTCACATTAATTTTTACCAGGATAAGGCACTTGTCCGAATGTGAACAGCTCCATGAGAAGAATGCCATAGCTCCACACATCCGACTTGACTGAGAAGCGCCCATAAAGGATGGCTTCAGGAGCGGTCCATTTCACCGGAAAGCGGGAGCCTTGTCGCGGACAATACTCATCATCCTGGACGATCACGCGAGCGAGTCCAAAGTCGCAAATTTTGGCAATATTGTTGTCACCCACGAGCACATTTCTTGCAGCCAAATCCCTGTGAACCAACTGCTTTTCTTCCAAGTACGCCATCCCGCTCGCAATTTGAGCTGCGATGTAGACGAGATCCATTTCCTCAAGGTTTTGGCCAGTGCCATTCCTCAAGTATTCGAGGAGAGAGCCGTTTCTCATGAACTCTGTAATAATATAGACGGGTTCTTCCCTCGAGCAGACAGCATAGAGGGCAACGAGCCTATCGTGTCTAAACTTTTTCATGATGGCTGCCTCCTCCAAAAATGCGCCGGAGGACATGAGGGTACCGGATTTGAGGGTTTTAATTGCCACCTCCATTCCATTTCGCCACCGACCATACCAAACCTCCCCAAAGTTGCCAGAGCCAAGCTTACGAATGAACTGGAGCTCGCTTCTGTCAATCTCCCATTGATCACGGGTTTCGGGGGAGAGGTCCCACATTTGGGGGCACGGTTTTGGACAAGGCTTTGTCAAAACGTGGCAGAGCCCTTGTGCATTGCCTAAAAAAATTAATTTTGTCCGTTATTTACCGTTTTAATCCAATATTGTCCATTAAAATCCGAATTTTAACCACACTCACGTGCATATGATTGTACTAATTCTCGTAGGGATTGGAACAACAGTCTTGTCGTAATGTAGTAGCCGCCACTATCCAACGGTCGGATTTTGTAGTGTTTCACATGGTATGACTTGTCCTGCTCCCAGTCCTTCACGGAGAGAGAGAACGCACCCGGATTTTGCTCAGAATTACGAATTAAAAAGGTACCCCTGGGGTTTTCTTCGCCCATCAGCATCTTTTCAGCTTCTCTTCTCGAAATCTTCCCAAAGAACCAACTGTTGTGGAAAAGAAAAACAAATATAAAATTATTAGCAAATTGATTCCTCTCCTTGTGCGTCATCATTCTAGCATATCCAAATCTCTCGCTCTGAATTATAGATTAGCATCTCATACAGCGGAGCATCATTTTCTCAGAAAAAAAGTCAGCATCCAAATCCATACCCGACTATGACTACACAACCCGCAGGAATTGAATTATGTAGCAGCTTGAGCTTTTTAGTTTTTTGCAAAAAACTTGTCTGGAGGAAAAGCCACCAGTCAAAATCATGCAATTTTCAATGCATTCTCCATCCTCTCATATTCTTTTCACGGAGGTTGGATTGTACATCATAAAAACGGAAGGGAAAAAGTGGAGCATTCCACCAAAAATACCAAATAGCTTAGCCACCTACATAGTTTCTTTCACCGTCCCATATAACATGCTAGACACATATAATCTACGTGTTTTTGACTTACTCTTCCGACTCGATGGATTTTTCTGCTGCTACAAAATTCCTCGGGACGTAGCCCGTTTCTCCAGTTCTTATCACGTACACGTTCCACCAGTCTGGATCGCTGAGGAGGAAAGAGAATCGGAAACTTTTTAATATGAAAAACATGAGGGAAAAATATTTTCCTTTGGCAAACTAAAAATAACTTTTATTCTCAAGAAGAAAAAAGTTTTACGATGATGAGATACTGTGTTGAGCTAATTTTCTTTACCTATCATTGATAACTTCAAGGATATCCCCCTTTTTGAAAGCTACATCCCGACTATGTCTCGCAGAATAGTCGTAAAGGCGACCAGCGTCTTGCCTGAGATCCCTGCGACGCTTCCGCCGAGCTGGTGCTGCATTTGGTGTTGCTGTGGTAGTGGGCGTGGGCGGCGGCGTGGTGGAGGAACATGTTCGAGCTGCTTGTTCCGTTGGGGGTGGAGACTTGGGCGTGGGAATGGGAACCCCCTCCACGGATAAACCCATTGGAACCCGAGTCGAAGGAGTCACCTCGGGACTTTTGAAATGAAAGCTGTTGTGGCAGTGTTTTGCATTTATTGCTGTTTCCCGTTGGGCCAAAGGTGCTCAAGGCTGAAAGGAAAAGGGAGAAAAAAAACAAACATGCTTATCAGTATTCAAAGCAGGTGATGAGTCAAAATAAGTGAAATGAACCAAGTAAACACATGTACGAGAGTGTACAAGCGGCTTACAAGGGGTTCGGATAATATCGCAGTTTTTTGTACTTGCTACAACAACGCCAGCTCGTTGAAAGGGGTCCCCTGGGTAGCGCTGGTCGAGGGAGGCTTGAGCCGCCTTTGCACTGTTTTTACTGGATTTCCCACCTGAATTTAAAAGATTTAAATTAGTTTTATTCACAAGATTTATGAGATTTTTTAAAAAATAAAACTTACCCATTCTTCCAAAATTAACGCAAAAAATTTTGCTAGATTATTTCAACAACTAGGTCTCCAGTCAAGACTATAAATAAGGGAGAATACGGATGGGGCTGTGTTGAGCGAGCGTAAAATTATACATGATCAGATTTATGGTCAGAATCATACTCATTTTTAATCGAGATCACAATCACGTCACGTCACAAAAACTCGCATAGAATTATATCAACAGTTATACTATTGGCACTACACAATCAAAATGGATTGCATGCAGCCTCTTTCGTCATTCATTCCCAGTTTATCATTCTCCAGTCAGAATCCAGAGGCTGCTTGAATCAAATTGTTTTCCTTTCAAAAGTTAATCACAAAACACTTGGAAAATTATTCTGTTCTTTCAGCTATTTCGGCTCTCATCGTGATAATCTTTCACAAAAATTGTGTGACTGAAGTCAAAGCTCCTCATCTGAAAGATAAAAGTTTACATGTCAATTAATTAGTTCGTTAGTTTTTCCCCAAGCTACAAAAAAGTGTGAACATATTTATCTAATAATAATAAAATTAATTTCGAGTCCATTTTTACTTCCTACTCGCTCATTTCAACAAAGTGTTTTATTTGAGAGGGATATAACGGCACATCATTCACATTCACAGTTTACAACTCATTTCATTTCACACATTATTCATTATTGTATTTTTGGGTTAAAAAGTGTGCTTTGTGACGTAGTCAGTCCCATTGCAAACCCAAATTGTAGACTTATCATATCTAGCAAGCAATGGGTGTCTATGAATGAGAACTGATGTGGTTTGGTTTAGCTGTGGCTGTCTAATAGATTAGGCACGAATAAAAACAAACTTTTACAACCAAACACAACCCAAAAGGAGCGGAAGTTTAGACGCCATTAAAAAGTAAATAAATTCGTTAAATATTTATCCCCGCAAAAATCAATTACGTACCTTCATTTCTCCCTGTTTTTACAACCCCTAAAACTACTCTGTGAGTCATCCTCTTTTTTTGTATTTTCATCGTGAATCATTGAGACAGACACACAGTTGAAGCTTATCAAACTCATCCCAAATTTAGCCACAAAAAATATATATTATTCATCATCATCTTCTTGGTCTTCTTCAATAAGACGAAGAATCACAAACTTTTTATTGTTATTCCCCGTGTTTATATTATCCCATTTGAAATGCAATGCAACTTCAAATGCATTACAGATTATAGTACACTGTATATAAATGCAGTTCTGCTCTAAACTTCAACGAAAATAATATTGTATTCCGTGTCTATACACGCACACACTCACAAAAAAAGGCCAGAGACCAGGCCAACACACTCATTTCAATCCCAATCCACTTCTTCCCTTTTCAGCTCTGCTCTCAAGTTTAGAAAAAGGAAGCAGAACTCAGTGAGTTACATAGGAAGGAATATGAGTAGGTATTTTACAACCCAGCAAAACATGCCGTTCTTCATATTCCATTCACCTCCACCAACGAAAACAGTAAGTATATCCTTTTCTTCCCTTCTCTTTTTTCGCTGACAATGAATGAAAATGATGAAGCAATCCTCCAAATGTTCCTTTTAAAACTACACACATATACTAGCTCCCTACTCCTTCACTCTGAAAGAACCTACTTTTCAAAACCAATAATGTGAATGGGAATGAGAGCCCCACAACTAGTGGAGAGCTTTATAGCAGTTTGCATGTGATTCCCTTATCATATCATTATGCTACGTAAGAATGATATGCCAATATAATGAATTCCTTCATCATTTCATTTGCCCATATATTCTTCTCTAAATGCACACTTTTCACGCAACTTCCCATCATAAAAAAATACACAACTTGAGAGAGGTATCCGACCGTGATGGGAATTGGTGATGGTAATCCTTCAAAAACTATCTGTGTACTTAACGCAGCTCGGTGATTGTACGCACTTGAAAAACATTTATGTTGTGGTGTGCTCAATTCACTCTTTTTCACCTGCTTACAAAGTCGGCATGATAATGATTATCTCCAAATTGGAGTTGCCTAATGAGTCTCCTCACTTTTGAATGTATGTTGATGGTCCCTGCGTGAAAAAGAGTTGAGCAATGCAAGATTGCATTGCAAATCAAATTTTTGGGTTGCTAATTGAGCTCAACAAGCTCACACTTTGGGCTCTGCATTGATTTGAGAAGAGGCATGTTTTGGGAAGAAAAAAATGCGAAGATAAAACGGTGATTTTGATTAACCCAATGAGATGCGATAAATGAAGCTGTAGTTTAGTGGGTGAGTTGATGCAGAAATTAAAAAAGATTCTTACAAACTAAATCCAACTATTTTAATAGAGTGCATATTTTTTTCACTCCTATTCTTGGCAAAATGAACAGCTAGTTTTTGCTATGGTGCTGGGCTTTTGTTTCGTTTTCAATATTTTTATGGACGGGAACAAAACCTTTTTTTTACGTAACTGTATCACCGGTTTATTTTGTAAATCATGTAGAATTTGGCTATTTACGTAGGTTGTAGAGAGACTAAAACGGGAGTTGTTTGTGAGCAATCATAAATATAATGTAAGGAAGCCTCTCTGTGTTTTGTTTGGGTGCGTACCAAATAAATGTAATTATAGGCTTTTCCTATCGTTCTGTAGCAAGCAAGCTACATAGTCTGGCTTTGTGTTTATAGCTAATTAATTAAAATGAGATGAAACCAATCCAAACTGTGTATAATTTCCCTGAGAAAAAACAGCAGCTAATTATTTTTATGAGCTTGAATTTGAAAACAAAAGCCAAAGCCAACTTACTCTTGTTTATGTATGGAAAGTTAGACAGTTGATGATTATTATGATTATAGTGCAGTTTTTCAAACATTTCCGAATTTGGTGTTACAGCTTAGTAGCAAACCATAACAATGAGTTGTTGGCTTAGGGAAGCGAGCTAAAATAGGAAATAACTAGAAAATGGCGAGGAAGCAAGAAAACATATTACATAATAGTTGAGACAGGTAATGTTTCCTTCAAAAGTAAATCCATTCTTTAAAACTCCGCCTTATATCCTGATTTGAATTTCCTATTAATTTGAATATTAAATAATATTGAGCTATTAAAAAATCCCCTAGCTCCGCTAAACTCTCGGTTTGGTAACTGTTAGACGCCCAAACTCCGGTGTGTTCACCTGCGTGAAATTGCTCATGTTCAACGTCACGATCTACATGAGCATCATCACATCACCATTTTTATACCTCTCCCGAGGCACCTTTTCTTTTTTATATCTTCATAATATTTTTATGGTTTTGCATATTAATTGTCGTTTCCATCTTGAACCTGAGCATGAAGCTGTTTACAGCCGCCTCTAGCCTCTTCACTCAGACTCAGCCTACAATTTGTCAGTCATCACATGCTTGTTTTATTGCAAGAATAGAAAAGGTTTGTTATTCATAATATGTCATTTAGCTTGTAGGAGGGAGGTCTCTGCCCTTTTCCCGTTGGAATATAAAACTACAACAAAAAAATCTCCCCCTAGCTAAACCACACAAAGAAAAATGTAGCAATAATTTTAAAATTCAGGCTTGATACCATCACATTCGTCATCAAAAGATAAAAGCTCAGTTTGAAATGACTCGATTGTCAGCTACTTACTTTAAAATGCAAATGAACAATCCTCAAACCAATAAACATTATTTAAAAGCGTTTAACTTCACCTGTGAGAAAATTTAGTTGTGAGGGTTTATTTACGCGCAATTAAACAATGGCTAAACATGTGTTTGTTGGGAGTCGGATGGATTATGAGATTTTTATGTATGCTAAATAACATTCAACATGTTTGACGTCGATTTTTCTTTTGCAGTGAAATTTTCGCACATACTCGACAGCTGTGCTGAGTGTGATTCTAAAGTATTCATAAAACTGATAAATATCTTGGTAGACTGTAATAAACTTGTAAGAAAAAAATTGATTGTCGAGTTACGTACGCACTCTCACTACCTATGAATAATAAATATGGTTACCTCTCTCTTGAACAGGTGTAATTGACTTTTAATTGAAAAACTTCTCTTGTCATTTTATTGTTACAAAAGAGTTAAAAATCTCGCTCCCATGCGGTAGGAGACTAAGTGAAAAAATGTGAAAAAACGATAACGATTATAAATTGAGATCGAGTTTTCATGAGAAGTTTTTGTAATACCTCCGTATTATTATTGACTAGTTTATAGCTCATCCTAACCAACAGGTAAGAAAAAAGTGTCCCATTACAGAAAACTTTGGTAATAAATCAGAAGGGCGAATTGGGAATTGGATATGGGCATCTAATTGCAACACAGCCTACCTATTTTGGCCAGGTGAGATGAAGTAAAAAAAACTTACGGGTTTAATCTCGAGTTGAACAAGTTCTCGCCTTCTTTTTAATGCTCCGAGTTGACATTGACAAATCGGGATTCCAGGCATAAAACTCAAGCAAAACCACCTACACAAAAACACTTCCTTTTACAGGTAAGTATTGTACACATCACAGAAAGCCAAACCACCACACAAAAAGTTGAATGGCTCAACTGTCCAGCGGAATTCCATTGAAATTTATTTTCCTTTCAAAATCACACAATGGAACAAACAACTTTGGAATTTTATAGGAGAAGAATTTTTTTTCCAAGAATTTTACGTGTTGGACAATCACAAGGAAAAGATGATCACATCAAATTTAGTGTCGGTATCCTTCTTGTTTTGGAATTTTGGAAGAGTCAAGGAACTTTTTCTATGTATTGCATTTCCTTTTTAGTTAAGGAACACCCTAAATCGACACTTGGATATGTACATGCTGCTTTTATCCCCATCGACAAGTTACGATTAGATTCGGGTTGAGAACAAGTTGAATGCCTCCTAAGCGATACCTATACACGCTCTCCAGCTATTTCTACTCACTTCCTGCTTACTTCTGGAGAAGTGAATGCACTCAACTCAAACCTTCTTTCCTTCTTGGCTTCTGAGCTTCCAGCCTGCCAGCTTGGCTGATACTGCACAGGGGATTCCCTGCTACTGCGTACTTTATAGGAGAAAAAGTTTTCATCTCATTCTATCTCTCTGCTCCTTGTGGGTTTAGTTTTGCTGCTAAGCCTCTCGCTGCTGTTTGATAAGTGGAGAAAAAAGTTGGTATAAATTGTAAATGACTTGCATTACATTAGCCACAGTTCCAATCTTCATGATATTTTTGTTTGCGAGCGGAACTCACAGTCAGTTCGGAGGGATTCGGAAGTGGATCTTACTCAAGCTCAAACAAACCTACGTAATGTAAACGTGAGCAGCAGATGCATATCTACGGGAATTGAGAGACAGCCCTTCTCTTTTATACTTGTTTTCCAGGATATTACATTATGCTAATGGGGGAAAAGAATGGTTCGTTCGTTGCAAAAAATATTTTTTGCGAGTAAAGGATTTTGAAGCCATATGCCATTTTTTAATGTTACTCCAGAATATTATGATGATGTTCCACTTCCGCATCAAAATGCGCCATTGGCAGAATGTTGAGAACAATGAAAATGATACTTTAAATCCTAATATGGACACTTGACATTCTTCCTTTTGATAAATGCTCAAAGCGAACATGTAATGGAGCAGTTTCAGTGCTCCTTCCGATTTGATACTGAATTGACAAGGGAAAAAGGAGAGATTTTAGCCCAAGGACGTAAATTCGAGCGAGGAGTAAAGGGTCCTTTTGAACAGTTCATAGAATGGTAATGATATGCCATTTTAAATGGATTGAATTGCTCCAGAGAGTGAAAGTGGAACAGACAAGAATATTCAAGGTTTTGGAAGCAAGCAAGTCTCTGTAAAAGGTAGCTCTTCTTGTCTATCCTGATGGAGAGCTGGAGAGTGGAACGTGCTGATTGTGAAAAGCCTTGAGAACAAAGCATCTCTTGGAAAAAATCCTTTTTTTCGCAAATCACCATTTATTGCTGCTGCAAGCCATCTCTCAATCGGGAGCTGGATAATATCATGGAATTAAGGTCATGCAGACATTGTTCAACGCTCCAGAAAAATCCAATTGGGGAAATGGAAAGCGGAGAGTTTTATATAACACCCTGTTTAAATAAAACAGGGAACGAATCCATCACTCGAAATGGGAGAGGAGATGAGAACGACATTGAGATTTCAATTTTCAAAGCAAATATTTGCACGTGTAAACAAGAACAAGCCTGCCACTCTAGAATGCAATTCGGTTGAAAGGACAAAGCCTGCTTCCTCCATAAATAACAAACGAGTGGGTAATGAGACAAAGAACCACTCACCAAGATGCAGTTTCATCCCTGGAACAATCCAGCAGCTCCAGTTTCCTCCTGTAATTATCTCCGGTTTGTTTATCCAGGCCAAACTCACTTTCACTGGAGAAACCACTCCATTTTCTTTTAATTAACTCACTTGTTCCATTACCACGGATTTGACACTGACACCAAAACTGGAGATTCTTTTTTTCCCATCAAGATTTAGCTAAATGACATCATTCTTCACTCGTGGAAAATTCAATGACCTTCCTTTGAAATAAATTGCCAACTCATTTCATCTCAAACATTTTTTCCAACCCGTTTTCGGTGTTTCAAAAGGAAGCCATAAAAGGAGAAAATTATTAGCACATCTGTGAAATGAAATGAAGCAGCAAACCAACGCCACCTCAGAAATCCTCATTTGTTCCACTAGGAACAAGGTAGGGTTCTGTTCTTCAACACAAAAAAATGACTTAACGTTTCCTTCACAAAGAAAGGAACGATCAAACAAGCAAAGAAAACCCACCCACCTGGTATGAGCTCAGATCCTTAGAGGATTCTTTCGACAGAGTGAAAAAAATGAAGTTTTATTTCCTTCCTTGGTGAGTAGAGTATTCATCAAACTTCAATTACTTTTGACCACTTTACAGAACGACTGCCTTCTGCAAAGCTAAAACTCGACTGAACAAGCATTACATTCATTGTGGTCTGGTCTGAGCTAGCAAATGCTAAGCAAGAAGAGAACAAAGACCATCACCATATTAAAGAGTAGGTAGTTTGGTATATACTAGAGAAAAAAACATTTCTGTTTGCTTGGCAGCTGCATCAAGCAAGGAATAAAGTAGAGGCACATATGTAATGCCTATAGAATGCTTTAAATGCTTCCGTTCATGTTCTATCTTGGTGAGGCATTCTCTTCTTCAAATCCACATGTGCCATCCACTCCGCATCTCTCGTCAATCTTTAAATAGTCGTTTTTCCTTGAGTCCCACAAGAGTTGAGCTTGAAGTTTTAGAGGTCTTTTTGTGGCTTGGCTTGGCTTTTGGATTGATTCCTCATCATCATGTCGTTTTGTCACTCTCAAGACAAATAGATTCTTGTTGAGCTCGACGACAAGGCAGTAAAAGGAAATGGAGAATATATGGATGATTGGCTTTTCAACTCCTGATCATGCTGATGATAGGTAAAATTGGATGGGAAATAAAATGAAGACTGTTAAATGCCCATCCGGTTGAAGGTAAGGTGGAATGCATAGCATGCTTGTAATCTAATGTAATAGCCAAGAAATGGCTTTATAATAACTGTTACGGAATTTACGGATGCGTTTTGAGCTTGATGATGATGATGACTGACAGGATGTTAGCTGAGGAGTTGTTTGTACGTGGACAAATTTCAGTTTGTTTGTACCGTTTCTCATAAATGAGTAGGCCAGATGCATGCATTTGCATAGAGATACGGCGGATTGGATGCTTTTAGAGACATGATTCATTTGCTTATATAAATTTTTATGAGAGAATGACATTGCGTGTTTGCTCATGATAACGGAAATTGTTATGGTAATGGAAACCGTTCAATGTAATGCAAAATACTACGATTATAATTTCAATGCAAAATGAATGTAAAAAATTAATGCGTTTAGATGACAATTATACTACAAAATATGATATATTTATTATTTAAATAGCTAATCAATAATTATCAGATTCTCGTTCATTTATGCTCATAAAATGATTTACACAAAAGATTCAGCTCTTTTAACTGAATAATTTTAACGCTGCTATTGCGGATTGAACCTGAGGCCTGATTTGACCACCCATCTTTTTTGCTGCTTGCCAGAAACGCCAATGTGCCCTCTTCGAATTCGCTCGTAAGTGTAGCGATCATACTTGTGTCTCTGCAATACGAGTTTTTGGAGGGACGGGATCATCCCCCAAATATTGGAATCGTACATGCGCTCCTCAAATCCAAAAAAATCCACCACGCCGCTCCTTGGTTCTAGGGAATAATTATTTAAAATTGTCAAGTGTGTCAGTTTGCTAAACTGAAGCAGGGGCTCAAGAGACCCGCGATATTCAGTAAAGTTAAGACTACTCAGATTCGGGAAGTTGGGTTCGAGAAGAGTTTCCAACTCCCTCCACTCTTTCTGCACCACCATTTCCGTGCACATAAAATGAACCAGAGATTTTCCGTATGGTATTAAATTCCTGAAAATCTCATTGAATGTGAGATTTTTTGTAAGAAGCGTCACTTCTAATCGCTTCAAAGGTGGTACTTCCACTTGTGAGCTGGAGAGCATGATCAAATCCTCATATTTGAAGGGCGCTTGGAGCATCTCCAAATTTGGGAAATCTGTAACAATCTGCGGCAATCCATACTCGTCTTCAGGATATTCAATTGAAATGCGTTTCAATTTGCTCTGCACACAACAAGAATTCAAAACGACGGAAATTAACGAACTCTCTGAAAATAGGGAATCCACCCCCTCCAAATTGTTGAGAATAGGCAACGGGTGTTGCTCAAAATAACTGTTGAACTGCTCAGAGGTAAGCTCAAATGCGCCCCAAATGGTCAATCTTTTCAGATTTGGAAGGAGGAGTAGTAAACTTCGTAATTTTGATAGGATTTCCGTTCCGAGAGGGTTGCCAGCTGAGGGAATACTAAATCGGAGGTAGCGAACGTGGAATCCAAACTTGGTGACGAGGAGCATAGCAATCGTATAGAAATCTGAGTACAACTGCTCTAGTTCTTGTTGAGGAATGTTACCTTCTGGGTGCTCCAATTCGAGCTCGAGGTTTCCCCAAGGAAAAGGATTTCCTGGATGATTCTCCATCTCTTCCATGAACGTTTGAAGAGCTGGGGTTGATGCGAAACGGCTGATATGTCGTGGGAACGAGTCATACTTGTAGGGAATTTCAAAGTGGAGGTACAGTCGCACAGGATGTTCCAAATATTGATGATTGAATTCACGAGTCAAAGAGCGGTTGATCTTGCGGGCTTGTAAGGATGTCTTTTGTGACAAGGATTCCATAATAATGGGTGCAACCTGTAAAGAAAATGTGGAATTAATTAAATAAAGGAAAATAAATTAAGATTTGTGTCAATTTTAATTGGAAACTACCTCTGGGAGGAGAACATGAGGTTTCAACGGCGCCACCCAATCATGCCATTGAGGCAGGGCTCGAAAAAAAGCTGGTTTGTCTTCAGGATTCAACTTCTCGAACACATTGAGCCAGACCTGAAGAGAAAATGAGATATCATCATCATCATGCTATTAAATTTTGTTTTTAAATTATTCGTTTCACACTCACATCCCGCAGACCGTCTACCGGAACACAGAAAGCTTCCAGTTTTAATTCTAAATTCGCATGATCAACCGCTTCATCCTGAGAAGAAATTTTTCTAATTTTCTTCTTTGGTGAAGACATTTTTATCTTTTTCGCGTGCTAAACCGGAATTTATTTTATACACTTTTGGAATTCTAAAAACAGTATATAATACCAAGCTAAATTTGTGTTGAAATAAAATGAGCACGTCGAATCTATCAAATGCACAACGTGTCTGTATAGATAAAGCGGCTCGTTGTTGTGATTTGTTATCAGTAGCTTTGAACCATACCTAAAGCCATTGCATTGTTTTCTGTCCGTCCAACAAAAAATTTCAACTGCAAGAAACTACTGTAATTTCTCGATTTAAAGCATAACCTCAGCTAAAAAACTAACAAGCACTAATAAAAACTAGATGTAAAAAATATGCTGTGAATTACTGCTTAACTTTTAATAATCCTTATGTCCCCAATTTGGTTAGCAGCTTCGGCTCTTTCGCTACAGATAAAATGAAAAAGTATATGTTTACAAGCTGCTAAAGCATGGTAAGTATACTTTTCCAAGGAACATCATAATATTAGGGTCAGTGGCGAGTATACTAAACATACAAAGGAATAGAATGAAAATGAAGAGAAAGAGAAAGCATACGACAAAAATAACAATGAAAGCGTTCGCTGTTCCTGTGTCCGGCTCGTATTATACTTGAAATGATGTGATGGAATATGGGAAAAAAACGATTAAATGAATGAATCACTGATAATTTTATAAAAACTAAGGAAAAGAACAAATTAGTTCACAGTTTATTCATTTAAATTTATTTGGCTTTGACATGAATGATTTCTTAAATTTAAAATGTGACGCTCATACTGGTCGTTCCCAATCCGAAGAGTTTGGAGGGAGGACATTAACCTCCAAATATTTGATTCATACATCTTTCTCTCAAACCCATAAAATTGCACGCTATCTTCCCCTACGTTAATGGGAGGCTCCCGCGCCATATCTTCTCTTCTGAGTCTCCGACAGCTAGTTATTTTCAGGTGGGTTAAACCCTTCAGTTGTAGAATGGGTTCGAAAGTTCCTTGATAAAAGCGAATGTGGAGTTTCCGCAGATTGGGGAGGCTGATTCTCGTCCCCACTTCCCCATTCGCAGCCAACATGGAAGCCGCAACGTGAATAAGAGACGTTGAAAATGAGCCCAACGCCGTAAAAACCTCCTCAAATGAAACTCGACTGTTTTCAAATTGACAGTCCACCTCCTTCAGCGGAGGAACCGGGGTTGAGGTACCGAGTCGTTGCAAATCCCGCACTGAAATGGGTGCTTTGAGAAACTCCAAATTGGAAAAACCGTAAACCGGCTCGGGAAGTTCGACACGACCTCCAAGTTGGGTGTTCTCAAAAGACAAGCGTTTCACATTGGATGGTACACAAGCATTTAAAATTGCGGAAATCAAATCCCAATCTGCATATCGAGCGTTTACCACTTCCAACTTTGGCAAGAGGGGCAGTTTAATTCCCCTGTAGGGATTTTGGATTTGACCAGATCCTCCACAAATTGCTAACCTTTTCAATTTGGGAAGGTTGGGCAATATATTTCTCAAAAACTCAGCCATCTCTTCAACGAGTATGCTGGAATCCCCAATAATCAGTCTGCAGTACTCGACCTCACTACCAAACTTACGCAGAATGCTGAGAACAAGAGTCCAGTAGGTTCTGCAATGGGAAATCTTGTCAAATTCTGGCTGCTGCCTCCAGTCATCAGGAGGGTTCCACTGAAACTGGAGATTTCCCCAAGGAAATGGATTTCCAGGGTGGTTCTCCATCTCAACCATGAACTTCTGCATTGATTCAGTTGAATGGAAACGATTTGTGTAAACTGGAGGTCGCGGATCCTCAACTAATCTTAGCGGGTCGGATCGTCGCTCTCGATACTGATGATCTGTAGCCTGGGACCAGAACCTGCAAATTTTACGGGATTCTAGCAAAATCTGTTTTGAGACTTTTTCGAGAAGAATGGGTGCTACCTGTGTGGATTAAACGTTAGACAAAAAATAAATCCATTAACAAACAATATAATATTAATTATTACCTCATAAAGAAGAAAACAATTTCGCCTGGGTTCCAACCAAGCATGGAACTGAGGACAGGCTCGAGAAAATGCGGGTTTGTCCTCAGGATTAAGCTTTTCAAACACGTTGAGCCAGACCTGTGTAACAAGCAGGATTGCGATGTAAAACTTGTCGTCAAAATTATATCGATTCCCTCCAACTAACCTCAGGTACAGTTGCGATAAGAAAGTGGTGAGATTCCTCCACTTTTTGCGCATCATCGTTTAATTGTCCGAATACCAACGCATCATCATCGGTTGTAAAATGTGGAACAGGAGAATTTTCATTCTCTGGAGAATCTGACCTTGATTTCTTGTTCGTCAGTGACATTTTGATGTTTTTTTAGAAAGCGAAAGGTTTATGGGAACGATTTAGATTTAAACACTCATTTTCAAATCAGAAAGTTTTGGAAATAAACCTACGACTCTTTTAAAGCAGTTGTGCCTGCGCTGTCAAAGCCAGCGCAGCATTGTGTTGTGTTATGTTATGATCAGCAGGTGAGAATGAATAAAAAAAACAGGTATACATCTTGTTCGCAATAAAATATTATTTAACAGATGAAGACATGAAAGAGTATACCTGGTGAGAAATCATGTGGGGTGTATACTCGTCTTTGTTGGAACAGCTTTTCTTAATTTTTTATTGTATCAACATTCCGTAAAATATAACGAATGGAATCTTAGTAAGGTAGCCTTGCAGGAAGAGCCCCCTGCCTTAATAGTAAAGTATTGATTGTATCAGTGATATTAATATTTAGATTAACATTTTTATGCAAGGTAACAAAGTTATGTAAAAATTGATTTTTGCACGAATGTATACATCAGTCGGTTTTGAGTCTTTAGCTTGAATTTGTTCATATTCATTTCTTTTGAACTCGCGCGATTGACTCCCAACTTTAATGGATATGAGGAAAGGGAACAGCTCCCAAATATTAGAGCGGTACATATCCCTGAAACCATAAAAATCCACCAAGTCTTTGGCTGGTGGTTCTTTCACTTCCGGACTCAAGCCAAGTGCGTATTTTTCATCATTACTAATCGCCCTCGAACTAAATATAGTCAAGTGTGTCAATGATCCGGAGAGCTGCACAAGGGGATCCAATTTTCCTTCATAGAAACGGAAAGACAGTCTTCGCAAGTTGGGGAGATCGATCATACTCTCCGCCCCTCTCTATTACTTGTCACACTCGCGTTTGAACAGTTTACGCTCACAAGCGTGTCTTTAAATGGTTGCAGGGAAGTAAATAAGTCCCCTAATATATAGAAATCCGATCCACTCCTTAGGCACACCTCTCGTAAAGGTGGAAACACTTCCAGGTTCCTAAGCCTTTGTAAATCGGCCAAAAATGACGCATGCTCATCACCTCCAGGTTCGAGAAATTATATACCATAGTCTTTCTATTACTAGTTTCTTCAAGTTTCAACCTTTTCATTTTTTGTGGATCACAGCAACAATTGAAAACTGCGGTAATCAATGCTTCTTCGTAGAATGTGTGTCTACCGCCTCCAAATTCGGAAGAAGGGGCAAAGGATTTCGTCTGAAGTAGGTCTCGATCAGAAGAGTGTGATGGAGGTGAGTTCCCCACATGCTGAGCCTTTTTAGATTTGGAAGATTATCTATTAAGCTATGAAATATCCTAGCCAACTCCAAGCCATTCAGACAAAAAGAACTACTTGTAAAATCAATTTTGGCAAACAGCGCATGACGTCCAAACGTATTGATTAGGAGAGTTGCATTGTTCCAGTATTCCAAGAATAATACTTTCAATTCCGGTAAATGGTCTCTCTCTTCTGGTTCTTGCCACAAAAGCTCAATGTTTCTCCAGATAAGGGGATTTCCTGGGTGGGATTCCATATCTTGTAGAAACCTTTGGATGCTTTCGGTTGACGTGAATTGGTGAACGTGTTTCAGAATGGGATGTGATTCCTCATAGTCGATTTCGAAAGGGAAGTGGAGATGCGCTGAGTGGTTCTTTATGTGGCTTTCTAACCGTTAGTCCAAGTTTTGCAGAGGAGGCGGGATTGTAACAACGTCTTCTTTGGAAGTGATTCCAAAAGGCTGGGCACGACCTAAAATTCAATCAACTTACTACGTAACATAAATTCGCCACAACTCCATATCGTATAAGCTTGAATTTAGCATGCACTTACTTCTGGGACGAGGAACTGTGTGCTTTTTGTAGTCATCATGGAATTCCATTCCGGCATTGCTCGGAAAAAAGCTTGTTTGTCTTCCGGATCAAGCTTGGAGAACACGTTGAACCAGACCTGTGGAGACAAATAGATAGTTATATAAAATGGATAAAGGAAGCTGCGAGAATGCAAAATGTTTGCTTTACTGTGACTATAATTTTATGATTTCAAATTTCTTACTTCTCGAACAGTATCTGCTGGAAACCGAGGATTTATTACATCTGTCACACCCTCCTCCAGTTCAAAATCCATATTAGAGTGAGCAGAATCACCTTCTGCATCATTTTCTACCTCTGTCGCATTTCCTTTAAACTTCTTGATTGGTAGAGCCATTTTCGTTTAGTTAACAGGGTCAAATACTGTTGACAAAACAATTCTCTGCATTATGTTATAACAACTGTTGAAATGGAGAATCACAATGATTACAGCAAGTTACCCACACCAAAAACGATAAATAATGATATGTGACATTGGGTTAAATGAAACTAAAAGCTGATTCATGCGAATGTAGCGTTGAGGAGGACGTAGAGATTATCCCAAATCATCAAAAAAGTAATGAAGTTTTTAAATTAAATAAAAATTACCTGCGCTTTCACGGAACTTTTGCAAGTTTTGTTTTCTTTTCTACAGCACCCGCCCGGCTGGAATACACATTCACAATATATGTATAGGTTAGGCTAAAGTAGATTTCACCAGGCTAAATCATGTGGGGAGAGTAAAGGAGAAAGTTCGGTGGTTCGGTTTGATATACTCTCCTCTCCAGATGATAGTAGGAGACTTCATGTACTATTGTTGCCCTATTTCAAGCTAACCAATGTAAATTCGCTGATACTTTTACACTCTGATTACGACTACCACTTTTCTATATCCAATTTTCCGTAGAGCTCAACTTTTGGAATTTTCAGGAACACTTAAATATAGAAAAATACTTTTGCATGGGGCTATCTAAGAATTTTAATTACTAACACTAATAATTTCCGAAATAGTGAAAATGAACTGAAACTCGAAATGATGATCCGCATAGTTTCAGCTGAACTTTAATTATCGTATCACATTTGAGGTATAGTTAGTTAAAACTCACTTTACCGATTCACAAACAATTGCTATCCAGTTCCAATTACAGTAATATAATATAGAAGGGCAGTGGCTGCCCTCGAAGCTATCTACAAAAATGCATGTAGGTCGAACGACAATGTTTCATTTTCTATTTTTTGGTCTGGCACAAGCACATTGTGAACCAATTGAAATTTTATAGTATAACTCATTTAGAAAATGATTCATGATAAATGTGAATTCATAAACTAGTTTTTTATTATATAAAAATAATTATTCCACCTCAGTTTTATTCATTCTTGGACTATAAAAAGTATTTAAACAAGCTACATATGTTGTAAATTGTAAAACAAAGTATTGCTTTGATTGCATAAATGTTCTCACATGAATACCCTCAGCGTTTTGATGTATCGCTTAGATTTTTCTGTCGAATTTAGAATTCCTGGCTTCATACTCACTTCTTTTGAAATCGTGATGGTTGTATCCAAGTTTAATGGATATGAGGGAAGGGCACAGTTCCCAAATATTAGAGCGGTACATATCTTCTTCAAATCCATAGAAATTCACTGAG